>JARLTB010000610.1:1367500-1557500 GCA_030141615.1 Unio pictorum
ATCATAGGACTCTGAAACTAGAAGAAGGTATGTAATATAACAACCTTGTTCCTTTTTTTTACTAACACACCTGCTCGTATACATGGTGTTCCAAACGTGGTAAACGTGTTAGGCGAAAGTTAAACACATCGCTAACAAAGTAGTTGGTCAGGCTCTAGATGATATAGTTATTTGTTATTTGTGTTTAGGTAAAAGATACTTCGTGAGATCTTTTAGTAAACTGATATGTCATGCAATATTAAATAGTAAATGTCTTGATTATTGTTTTACATGCCTGATATTAAAAGGTGCCCTACATCTGGTTAATGCAATCTGTTAAAAAAGAAACACTCTACTGTATCTGACACCTCACGGTGTATCTTATAAATTGGATTTTTATGGTACGAGTTTTGTTACTTTTTCTTTCTACTGACAATAATGTTTTAATATTAGTATACCTTTTTAATATTTTGCAGTATCTATAATATAAATTAACTTTTCAGTGTGGATAATTGTTTAGAAGGTTAAAACTATGACAGTTTGCAAACTGAGTATAAAGTCAAATATAGAGTTCCTTTCGAACAATTATATTTTTCAGGAAGACAAATTTAATCTGTATCGGTGTTTCGCTTTTCAAAAGTTCAACATCCATATAAATACAAAGCGAAACCCCTACGGGTGAGCCCTTTTATTTCAGCTCTAAAAAAACGCTAAATGTATTTATTATTATTTAGTGCTTCGACCAAAACAGTGTCGAAGTTTGTTCCCTCATTTCCCTATTTCCATTCAATCATGCAACGCGTCCTAATGATTAGTTGGCATTATGCCATATTCACTTGGTTTATTGGATGCCATAAACATATTTTCGTGAGCTTTATGTTTACCCTTGCATCGGTCTGGATTCGCTTGAGATAACATGATACACCCTAATATTTAGATTTATATAACATGATCCATCCTAATAGTTACACAGATAACATGATACACCCTAATGGTTAGATTTATAAAACATGATCCATCCTAATAGTTACACATATAACATGATACACCCTAATGGTTAGATTTATATAACATGATCCATCCTAATAGTTACACATATAATATGGTACACCCTAATGGTTAGATTCATAACATGATCCATCCTAATAGTTACACATATAACATGATAACCCTTTATGGCTTGTCATACAGAACAAGATCATAATGATTATGCGCGGGTGTCATGATCCTCCCAAATGGTTAGTCATGGATAATATGATCCACCATGTTGGTTATACACAGATAACAACTAAGCAAGGAACCAGACTAGTTGTCCATATGACTTCGTTTACATAGTGGGAGTAATGAGTATACGATTGTCAGAAGAGGAGCGTAAATAGCTTGCTCGTGTGAAACGTAGCACAAAGAAACAAAATTGTCTTTGATTTAGGATCGATTGGATAGCCAGTGTAGGTTACATAGTAGAGGGGAGGTGTGCTCTGATCGTGGTACTCTAAGGATGATCTGAGCATGTAAGAAATGCCAATGATGGTTCTGTAGCATCTCATTTCAAGTGCCTGGATTCTTCGTTGTAATTCTGCTGTCCAGGCCTCACATGAACACAAAAAGATTGAGATGACTAGTGCGCTTAATAGTCAGATTTTAGTTTTCAGATATATTTTTGTCTTTCTAGATGGGTCTTAGCTTTGACATAGCTGCCGTTGTTTTGTACTGCTCGTGACAAAATTTCTGATCTCGATTCCTTTTCGGTGATTATGGAACCAATATATTTCAACTGGCCCACTGTTTCCAGTTCCTGTTCTCTGACTTTATTCCTGATTGAGATTTGTTTGTGACTATTTGACATCAGCTTATACTTCTCGGCAATTAATTCCATGTCAAATCTGGAAGATGTTTCATCCAAGTTCTTCACTAAGGTGGCAAGCTCGTCTTAACTGTCTGCCACTCGATCAATGTCGTCTGCAAAGCGGAGGTTGATGATGCTGCGTCCTCCAATGCTGACGGTTCCACAGTGGTTTTACAGGGTTTCGCTCATGATGCGCTCTAAGTAGATGTTGACAAGCGTGGGTGACAGGAGACAGAGTTGACGTACTCAATCTGTTATCTGGAACCAGTCCTAAATGTAGCTTCCAAAATTGGCCATTTTGAACAAGGTTCACTGAGACAAAACAAACATATAAATTACAAATATGGAGACTAACTGAAAGCCTGATTTGTATTCGGTTTATGTATGTTTTGCAACAGTTTCTGGAGATTTAGTGAATTTATTTCAACTTCCAAACGCTATATAAAAACCACAGTAAATCTGCGAGCATACCGCAGACATGGCTGGAGATGACGTCATTTTAGATCTATATATCTAAATATGATATCTTAAGGATCATGGAGTCAATAATATTTATTTTCCGAAGTAAAAAGAAAAGGAGTGAACAAAACTTTACGTTCTGTTAGGAAAGAATATAAAATGACAAAATAATAAATAACTATAAGTTTTGGAAACTAAATATGTGCAATATCCCAGTGTACAAGGGCCCCCGCGTTGTCCGCTACGGATCACTGCCATCTCACCTCTACGTGGGTTCGAGTCTAAGATCGGCTACTGTAGTTATGTGAGAAAGCTTGCCAGTAGCTTCTCGTGGGTTGGCGGTTCTTTCTGGGTGTTTTCCTGGGTACTTCCTCCACCAATAATGCTGGCCGCCACGTATAGCCTATCTTGTGATGAAAAATGGCGTTAAGCCCTACAATAACAACAACCAGTGTACAATCTGTGTGCGTTGTGTGTAATTTGGATTGTTTACTTAGATTTACAAACTTTTCAGTCACATCGTTCCGATGTCGGCCGTGTGGCAGTATATAATGATATCTAACACTGGGGTATCATGCATCAGGCATGTGGCATGATGTCCCACCAAGTCATGTTATCCTGACTCCAGGCCACCCAGTCCTAACAGTAGCGTAGAGACCGGGGGGGGGGGGGGGGTCATTCGCCCTGGGCGCCGGTGACTAGGGGGCGCCAAATGAGCAGAAATCGGCCTAAAGTATCAACATAACTGCGCAACAGGGGCAGCCGGGGGCGCAAATTTGGTGTTTTGCCCTGGGCGCCACGCTACGCCACTGAGTCCTAACACTAACTTTTTAAAGCTGAGCGTCAAGCGAGGCAGCTCCTAGTACCATTTTTATAAGTCTTTTGCACGACTCGGCTGGGGTTCGAATCCGCGACATCAGCATCCAAAACGGACGCTCTAATCACTTGGTCACCGGAGCAGTCTAAATGTATTGCTTTTATGAGTTCTGCTGAACACAAATTCGGCCATCTTGCTCCATTCCAGAAGTAAACGCTGTTCTACGGTCTAAACTTTTGAAAGTTTTAGGTCTACGAAAATCTTTCGCGTTGAACAGAAATACCACTTCTGAAATTGTTGACGTCTAAGAAATGAAAGTTTGGTATGCTGCTATTTTATGTGGAGGCCCTGCATGGAGATTAGTATATCGACGGAATAGTTTATTCAGGAATTCAGATTACCCCATCACTTTAATCCACATGTATCTGATAATCTGTTAGTTTTGCACTTTTTATGTTAAATAACCTCCATTAGTCGGTGTAGATGGAATACAGGTTTCCTACCCGCACTTCCACAATACATCCTCCCCATTCTTGGCATGCATGATTAAAGACCTTTCCTGTCATAGATTCATCCTCATGATACTTGATACCCATAATCCTCTCTTAATCTGTGTAGCAATTCAGGATACCAGGACAAACGAATGACGGATAGATGGAAAAGAAGACCAATCTCAATATCTGCTGGGTTATTGTTAGAGAAGACACTTGACCGCAATTGGTAAAACATTAAATTACCTACTTGCATTTGCTGTACCTTAGAATACCAAAGCAAGCCAAATCACATTTTGTGTGACTAACAGATGATGATCAACATAACTTAAAAAGGGAAATAAAATATTGCTGTTTATTTCAAACAATGGAGATAATAAACATCACACTCTGCACATAAAACATCACTGAAAACATTTTTCAGCTCCATAATAAATCAAGTTTAAGTTAACATAAAGCATCCCCCCTCACTCCTCCTTCCCCGCAACAAACCCCAGCCAGCAAAAATCATCATCAAGAAGAATGACGTTAACAAAAGCAGCAATAGCAGTAAAAAAAATCATCTGCAAGTTAAACGACAGGAATGAATCTCATCATAACCATCATCATCATCATAGTAACATCACGAAAATAATAGTAATATAAGCATAAACACGACCATATTAACAGCAATGATGTTATTTAAAAGGTTCATCTGCAAATTATTTCGATACCCACTCTAAAATTTAAAGTTCCAATTATTGTGTTCGTGCTAAGATTTTTGAATCAAATCGATGACTCAATGTACGTTACACTTGATAACCCCATGGCCCAGCACCGGGCATACACCACGCAGTACACGAGTACTGTAAATCAGTCAGTAAAATGACTGTGTAAAATCACATCATTTATTAATGCAGCACACTATATGTCACGTGTTGCTTAACGTAGATTTAGTGCAGAATTGAAAGAGTTTTCGAAATAATTGGGTGAAATAGGTCAGGGATTATTTCTTTGCGGCAATGGAACACATGTCTGGCTGTGAAAAGGTTGAACGCTACATAAGTCACTATCGATTGGTAACGTCACAATGAAGAGACTGAGCAAAGAAGTAGACTGGATCCCTCTCGTCTTGAAGATAAACTTAACTAGCATTTGTTAGCCGTGAACTTTTCTTGAATAAACACTTGATTTCAGTTGTTTTTTTTAATCCTGATATAAATCAAATACATTTAGTGCAGAAAATGACACTTTAGATGATCGTTTTGTATTTAAATAGTTTTACTAAGGAAATGTTCTAAAAGAAACAAGTAACGTTAGCTCTGGAAAAAATGGAGTTCGGGTTAAAGAAAATATAGTTTTTATGCATCTTCTGACAATATATTGTTCACACATTTAAGGCGCTTTACTTCCGTTACTCATTATTGAAGCACACAACTTTTTTTTGCGTGACAGTAATTTTTCTTTGTTGTATGCATCCACGATCACTCCTACCCAGTCTGTAAACATTGCATATTGACATCTATTTATACGAATGTCCTGGTCCTTCAATGATATTTACGTTGTTTGGGTCGACTGAAACAACATAAACATTGGGGTAGATATATTACATTATAAGACTACAAATGGTCATTTATAATGTTCGCACTCGTGAGAACACTAACAAAATCAAAGAAAACCGGAATGGATGATTTGCCTATTTGTTGTTGTTGTTGTGTTATTGTTGTTGTTGTTGTATATGATTACAGTAGTTTATCACCCAATGTAGTCCTGATACAGTTGTTTTACAAAAGTATATGGAAGGGAAATGTCTGTATTGCATTTGCTATATTTGTGCTCTGAAAACCTATACCTAAATACAGTATAGCATTTGATAGATTTGTGCTCAATAGACTCATATCTAAATACAGCATTGCATTTGCTAGATTTGTGCCCCGTAGACCTATACCTAAAGACAGTATTACATTTGATAGATTTGTGCTCAATAGACCTATACCTAAAGTCAGCATTGCATTTCCTTTGTGAGACAGTATTGGAATGAATACTGGTCCACTAAAAGGATCGATGGAAATTAGGAAACTACAAAATTAAGATGCATTTAACTGATAAATGCATGGCTCATCTGCAAATATATTATACTAGTAATAACAGAAATAATGAGAAATGTTTTTTATTTCAGATCAATCAGAAATAATGTTTAGTTAATTTATGCCTTGTCATCAAACCACATACACTGAATTAAAATTATAACATGCAACAATAGAAGTATTAATATAATTTAAAGCAATACCATCACTTCCTTTTCTGTCATTTAAAGCGATATCAACTCCTCCTTTTCTGTCATTTAAAACGATGCCATCACCTCCTTTTCTATCATTTACAACGATACTGACACCTACTTTTCTATCATTTAAAGTGAAAGAAAAACCTCATGTTGTATTATTTAAACTGATACAGACACCTACTTTTCTATCATTTAAAGTGATACCAACACCTACTTTTCTATCATTTTAATTGATACTGACACATACGTTTATATTATTTAATGTTACTGACATCTACTTTTCTATTATTTAATGTGTTTATGACATTTCTATTATAAGATATATATATATATATATATATATATATATATATATATATATATATATATATATATATATTAGAAAATCAAAAGTACAAACAGGGAATGATAAAAGGGGGGTGGTTACTTGCAATGCCTAATGATGTGTTGCCCAGTTGCACAAGATGATCAAAGCATGCGTATAAAGGATGATAGATAACAGACGGTTTACTGAATATCATTTGGCAACTTTAAAATCTCCAAATAAAAATAAAAATCCCACTTTAAATGCTTTCATTTAGGCTAGTCCTACAATGTAAGACATTGCACATGTTCTTGTTTTAATGCTATATCTTTGTATCCATATAACGGCCTTGTATAGTGTGTTTCGATGTCGGTTGACAACGGAATGTGCAGTCAATGTTTCAGGAATACCTCACACACTTGGCAGCCTATATCGACACTCTTCCACTACTTCTTGTGTAATTAGATAACTGCCATCTCACTGCGGTCTGCGTGGGTTCGTGTCTCAGATTTGGCCTATGTGGGTCTGTGAGAAAGCTTGCTAGTAGCTTCTCGTGGGTTGGTGGTCTTTCTGCGGGTTTTCCCGGCTTCTTCCTCCACCATTAATACTTGCTGCCATTTATATCTTATCGTGTGCTGAAAAATGGCATTAAACCCTACAACTACGTACTGTGCTGTCATTATCCTGGCAGAATGAAAATATGTCACTAGCAAATGTATGCATTTTCATGTTCTGTTGACGTACTTTTGAATTTGTTGCAATGCACCAGTAGTCTATGTAAGCTATACATGTGTAAGTAGGCTTATGAGGGGGATCTGTTTCTTGAACAAAACAAAACGTTGATTATAGTTCCAAAATACAGGACCATTTTTTGTGTGAATTTGAATTTATTAGAGAAAAGATATCAGGGTAAGTAAAGTCTGACAAAAACTTTACTTTGTAGAAAAGAATCGTTATTGGTTGTTGGTTGTTTATGATATTCCTGAAAATTTGACTTTGGTTAAACTGTCAAGATTTGACATGGAGATAAATGCCGAGAAGACAAAGCTGATGACAAATAGTCACAAACAAATCTCAGCCAAGATTAAAGTCAGAGGACAGGAACTGGAAACAGTAGGCCAGACCAAATATCTTGGTTCCATAATCACTGAAGAGGGATCAAGAACAGAAAGTTTGTCACAAGCAGCACAAACAATGGCAGCCATGTTAAAGCTAAGACAAATATGGAGAGACAAGAATATCTATCGGAAAATTAAAATCAGACTATTGAGAGCACTAGTCATCTCAATGGTTTTGTATTTATGTGAGATCTGGACCCTGAAAGCAGAATTACAACAAAAAATCCATCAACTTGAAATGAGATGTTACAGAACCATCCTTGTCATCTCTGACAAAAACTGGAAAGTGCAGAAGTTTTTATGGAGGCATGGCTTTGCATTGAAATAGACCGGGTAGTATATACATGTAATGTTAAGTATCAGAGGCAGATTTCAGAAAATAATAGATCTCGTTATCATTTATTTTCTTCAAATGTTCTTTAAATGCCACAGGTAGGTGTGCTTGTTTCCGTCTTAAAATTAAAACTATTGAAAATACCCACTACCACTAAGTTTGTGAGGAGTTGTTGTTATCATTTTTACTAATATTAGTACCCCTACCCATATCTATTCGACCACAATACAACGGCAACAAATCAAAATGAAGCTACCACATCATAACAAGTGTTGTCATTAACTTCAAATTTTACTGCAAGAACGAGTGCCTGTATTGATTGCAAATCATGTGTACTTTTTTCCCGTCTCATTTGTGTCTCAACGGTAATGTAATTTTTTTAATGCTTTATATATTTAAAAGAAAATAATGACAAGAAGTTTATATGTTCTCTTTTTACATAAAGTTAGTTCATCCTTAAAAAAGAAAATTGAAGTGAAATGTACTGTCTTACCTCGCACATGATTTGATTAAAATTAATTCACCTGACAACAAAGCAGAGCATGAATTCTGTGTATGTAAAACACGCATCTCCATGTCTTCTGGTTTTGACTGAATGCTTTAATCATAATTTGGGAGGTGTTTTGTTAAAGTTTGTCTATACAAACCTTGGAAAATCACATGGGAATTAAAAGTCACTACAAGGTTAAATTAATATAAACTAGTGTTGAGTCAAAATATTATGTTATGACGTTTTGTTTCAAAAAATGGGACACATTGATATAATGGAATGAATAACAATCTGATCCTGTATGTAATATAGACATGTCTACTATGTTTTATTTGTCTTTTATGAGAGCTGCGGAGGTCCTTCATAAAACAAATATTATGTTATGAAATTTTGTATCGAAACATGTGACCCAATGTTATAATGGCATGAATGCTAATCTGATCATCAATTTATTATAGTAATATAATATGTAACATAGACATGTCTACTAAGTTTTTATTATAGACATGTCTACTAAGTTTTTATTATAGACATGTCTACTATGTTTTTATTATAGACATGTCTACTAAGTTTTGATTATAGACATGTCTACTATGTTTTTATTATAGACATGTCTACTAAGTTTTGATTATAGACATGTCTACTATGTTTTTATTATAGACATGTCTACTAAGTTTTTATTATAGACATGTCTACTATGTTTTTATTATAGACATGTCTACTATGTTTTTATTATAGACATGTCTACTAAGTTTTTATTATAGACATGTCTACTATGTTTTTATTATAGACATGTCTACTATGTTTTTATTATAGACATGTCTACTATGTTTTTATTATAGACATGTCTACTAAGTTTTGATTATAGACATGTCTACTATGTTTTTATTATAGACATGTCTACTAAGTTTTGATTGTCTACTTCAAGTGATTTTAGCTTACTCTTCTTTACAAGTTTTGTGTCAAATGATTTCAGATCCCAAATCTTTACATATGTGTAACCAATGAAACTTACCAATACGGCATGAAAGTCTAATCATGTTATTTCCATATATTAATAATATGCCCATCAATACAAGTTCCATAATGTCTATTTATCTAATTGGAACACAAGTTATCAATTATAATTACTTTTCACTAGCATATGACATATTTCCTGGAATCGGATGGTGATGATTGTAATTATAGTGTGTAAGCAAATCTCTTTTTTTTTCTTTCTTTATTTTAAATACAAAAGTAGGATGCTTTCAAATTAAGATTAATAATGGCAATGCAATTATATTTAGCATATGTTATGTGGAACTGATTGATAATTTTAGAACAGTATGAATGGGAGTCTTTAGAATGTGATATTCTGTGCTAAAATATGTGGAAATTTAATCCAATACAGTAGACACGTATCTTTAAATTTCCTTCAATGTGATGTTGTTGTGGTGAATTTAATGTCAGAAAAATGAAACATCTTTAAGTGCTTTCATTCTAGCAAGACTGGAAAGCTCCTCTGGAATACAATCTAACACATTCAAGTACAATATTGGCAAGGGTTGTAAAAAGGCACCATTTTACACAGAGGCTCATACAATTATCAGAGAATCGCACATGGCATATTGCCACAGCTGTGCTCGACCTAGTCACTAAATTACTAAAGGCATCTACTACATTTAAAAACGTCAAATGGTTATATAGATCCAAATCCATCTTTGCAGTACACAAATCCAAAATTATTGACAATTGAAACAATGTTAGAACATGAGATACTGCCCACTTTACAATGTTCATCTGATAAAAGCATTCTATACCAAATTTATATAGAAAGTATGGTCAACCTCTAATAAAACTATATCTACCAAAAATAGAGTATAAGGTTTACTTCTACTAAATCTATTTCTTCCATAACTAGAAAGTATGGTTACTTCTTCTAAATTTATATCTACCATAAATAGAGAGTATGGCTTACTTCTTCTAAATCTTTATCTACCATAAATAGAAAGTATGGCTTATTTCTACTTATATTTCTACCGTAAATAGAGAGTATGGTTTACTTCTATGCATAGTATTTTGCCATTTTTGACTATTTCCACATGAAGAAACATATAAGCCAAAAATAATCTTTTCTCTAGATGGTTATTTCAAAATGCAAGAGTCATAGTTTTGTTCAAAGAACCCATTTTATGGGTTTCTCAAGATATAACTTCACTGTCAAACAGTCACTAGCTTTTTATCACGACCAACAGTAAATTTTCAGCCACTCAACGCCTTACTCCAAAATAATGGTCATGTTCAACACTATTCCCTGTCTTAAAAATATGCAAATTTCAATATGATTGGTTTGGTTCTTGTATCTAGTATAGGTTGTCTATCAGCCAAGTACAAAGCACATATTTTCAACATATTCATACTCTAAATAGATTGATTCCACAAAGAAAAATCGAATAACTTTGTAAATAAATATATTCTCTAATCGCTAGGGAGGTCCTTCTTAACACAAAATATGAATCTTTTTGTTTTGCTTTTTTAACTTCAGTAGCCTATCTTAAAGTTTTTCTATTTTGTCTGAGGCTTGCATTTCTTCCACATGATCTATGATTTGCACTCCATGTGCCACTCAAATAGATATCCATTTTCTCTCTAGCTCTCTTAAGGTTTCACACTAAAACTGCATGTTCTACCTGCTTAATTCAACTTTTTCAAGTCATCAATATTGGAAGTTACTTTGACAACCTCTAGTTCAACATTTATATCTCAAACAGATTCGGGAATTCTCGATCTATCCTATGATTCAAATTACGATATCTTTGGTAGAAGGGGGCGGTTAATCTCAACACACATCACCCACTTTTTCTTTCGCTCTCTCTCTCTCTCTCTCTCTCTCTCTCTCTCTCTCTCTCTCTCATGAGTATGTCAAAATTGATTTCTTATTCCCCATCGTGACCTCCGAAGTCTCGCCATCGGTTGACCCACTTGCCATGGAAGGATATTTATTTTTATGACCACTTTCACTAACTATCCATGCGCAAGGCGTGCACGACTGGCTATTATTGTACTGCCTCTGATTGACATGGCTCAAGTTTACATTGACATATACAATTTTACATCCACACCATCTGGCATCTACATTGATCAGCTGATGAACACGGCGAAACATCCATATGATTTTCACTAGCCAACAGTAAAATGGTATAATATTATACCCGTATCACTAATTATCTTGCAAATCTACTAGATTTAGCGTGGCCGTACCCTTCTCGACAGCAATTATTATCACGTTCAAACCGAAGACACTGGATGTCAACTAAAATTTGGTTACCCCAACTGAACACCTTCGAACAAACCGGAAGTCATTTGCCTGGTTCTTGGTTATTGATCTATTAAATCAGGAGGTCTCGAGGATACAACTGAACGCGGGTTTGTGTATTAATACGCTAAGACTATGTATTGCATTCCGAATGAGTGTTAGAAATATGTACACACCGGCGTTCGATTCAGTAGCAGACGACATAAACTGGAGAGAGCAGAAGTTTACATGGAGAAAGGATTTTCATTGAAATAATCAGGGTAGTGTATACATGTAATTTTGAATAGCAGATGCAAACTATTGGACGATGATATATCTCTTTATCGATTATATTTGTTTACGATATTTGTTTTGATGTATAAGGTACAGTAAGTATGCTAGTTTCCGTTAGCGAAATGAAAAACTCTGCAACATTCATTCATCTTCTAATTTTAACACAGTATAAATCGTGTATAGACTTTAGAAGAAGAGGGATGTTTTCAGTAACTGTCTTTTTACTGAGAGAAATGAGTGCTCGTACCGAATACTGATTGTGTAGACTTTGTTGGCTATCTCTTTCTCCATCTTTGTGTCGCCCCTGTAATGTAACTTTAAAAAAAAACATTTATATTTTCAAAAGAAAATTTTTATTCATAGAATTAGAAAAACAAATTTATGTTTAATATCTTTCATGTGCATCATCTAAATTGATTAGTTTTACTTGAAATATGTGTCTGATTAATTTTACCTTATTTTGTGTCTGATTATTTTTTTTAACTTAAAATATGTGTCTGATTAATTTTACCTTATTATGTTCTGATTACTTTTAACTAGAATTATGTGTCTGATTATTTTTACTTAAATTATGTTTGATTAGATTTACTTAAATTATGTCTGATTATTTTTATTCAAACTAAAGTTATCTCTTATTATTTTTTACTTGAATTAAGTGTCTGATTATTTTTACCTTATTATGTGTCTGAATATTTTTTAATTGAATTATGTATCTGATTTTGCTAATTTAAATTATGTGTATCTAAAACATTTATCTCCGTGTCTTCTCGTTTTGACTGGACACCTGAAATTTGAGCCTACTTTGGTAAGTCCCGATCGTGTCGATTACGACTGCCTTAGAGAAAAAAATGTCAGTTCTTATATGTTCATTTATCTCTTATTTTCACCAAGCAAGTATGTCAGAAGTAGGTTGTTAGTTATACGGATCGGAAATCGATTGTTTTCAATGAATGACACACGAGCTTGATCCTGGGGCTAAAAATAAACGCCAGGGTCTATATTGGTTGCATGTATTAATTTGTATTTTCCTGCACTGTAGGCGTATAAGTGGTTATATGGCTGGGATCTGAATAATTTCATGTTATTAGGCAGGGTCCAAAAGTTTCATTGGAGTTGGGGTAGTTCCTGTGTTGATAATAAATTGCATACATGTGTTTGTCTTTTGTTTGTTTCTTTGGTTTAACGCATTTTTCAGCACAAGATAGGATATACATGGCGGCCAGTATTAATGGTGGAGGAAGAACCCGGAAACCCCCGGAAAGAACCACCTATCCACGAGAAGCTACAGGCAAGCTTTCTCACATACCCACATTGGCCGAAGCCGAGACTCGAACACACGCAGACAGAGGTGAGATGGCAGTGATCCGTAATGAACAGCTCTTTAGACCACTCGGTGGTCCCCCGATTGGTCTTTTCGTGCCAACATTTGTTTTTATAGGTATAGAGTGATGATCTCAAAAGTTTCAAAATTTTAATACAGGGGAAGGGATTGAATACCTTGCAAGTGCCAGTTATATGTGTAAATTTCTCTTTGCATGTCGAGAAGGTCTGTGTCACGGTTGTTAGTTTGTGATCTCCATAACTTCTATGACGTGACCCAGGGGATACTTTTTTGGAGGGTGGGGATAGACATCGGACTATCACGTCACGTAGTTTGTATGAATATTTGGTCAAAAGATCACATATAGCAATTCTCGTGAGTTACTTGAAATTTATGTAAAATCACCGCCACTCCATTAACCCTACTTTATTCTGAGCAATTTAATTTGATGTTTGTTTTAAAACGTTTTACTTTGCAGTGACATTAATGTTGCAAAATAGTACAAAGTAGCATCTATGCTGTACAAGAAAATAATATTATTTTAATACTATTTTATATTATTTTTATTAGTTGTAGTTACAATCACATTTTTCAGTTAACAGGAGTTACTGGAAACTTATGTACAATCACAGATACCCATTTAATCCTACTTTATTATCAGTAATGTTTATCATTTTTGACTCTAACGTATTGTTTATAGTTCGTTCTACGTATCATAGCTAAATTTTCCAATCTTAAACTCGGTAAATATTCAGGTCATCGTCATTCAATGTAGCAAAAAAAATATGTAATTCGTTTAAAAAACTTCGTGTGAAATGAATTGGAGATTTTGTGGAACAAACTATAATAGTAATAATAATACAAATAATATGACTATTACGATAATGGTGGTGGTGTGTAAAATTATGACTGTAGAATATTTTTTAGGTCAGAAATAGATATATAGATATATTTACGTTTCTTTGACATTGTTTACTAAATGTATAAATGTCTATATTTTATGACACTGTGTCATTATTTTAGGTCAGAAATAGGTAAATATATTTACTATTGTTTGGCTTTGTTTACTAAAAGTATATATGTCTGTATTTTGTGTATTCCGTATTCTAATGGAAGTCATTTTTTTTTATCCACAGCCCGCCGTAAACCCGTCTACCATGGCGTTATGCTGATGGATGACAAATTGATAGTCGTAGACCAATATGAGTCGAATCTAAAGGTTTACAATCGTCATGATGGCAAACTGATTTCTACATCACACGATCTGGAGTACAGTCCCATGGATGCCTGCCTTATTAGCAAGACAGAAGTCGCTGTGTGTCTGCATAACGGTATAATTGTAATCGTATCTTTGAAATCGATAGATGGCGTAAAACTGGTCAAAACTTTAGAGACAGGATTTCGTGAATGTAATTCATTGGCAAAATGGAATTCAGACAAACTCGTTGTCAGCGGTAAGAAAGACGACATGTTGTGTTGGAGAATTTTATCGATTACAGATGGACGTCTGGACTCAACTCACGACATCTGTAAAGGGATATGGACTCGCATGGCCGTCAAGGATAACACCGTGTACATCTCGTGTTTTACTTTTGACTCCATTACTAATGGTGTTTATGCTTATGATCTTTTGAAACCACACACACAAAAGTTTCTGTTTCAACACCAGGAATTAAATTCACCGTGGTCAATAATGGATGACAGGGATTGTGTGTACGTGTGTGAGATGTACTCTAAGACAATTTATCAGCTGACAGACAGCGGTCAACTAGTGACCATACACACAGTGTCATCAAGACTGTATGGAATATTCTATGATGACCAGAATGGATTAATTTACACCACAAGCGCTCAAAGTAATGTAATAACTGTTTACAGAATAGAGTATTTACATCAACCAGGTAATTCTATTTTATTTGATATCACACCACAAAGAAAACTACATACATCATTTATTTACATTTTCTAATTCACTTTTGGAGATTAAATATTAATTATATATGTTACAATTATAACCTAATTATAAAGACAAACAAGTTTTAAAGAAGTAAAAAAAAAAGAAAAATTTAATAAATATATATTTTATATTCTTTAGAGTGGAAACTGCAAGTGTCGTTAGTCGAGCGCAAGCATCTTTTTTGACTTTAATTACAAATAAAATAAATTTTTTGTTTTAAATAATCTGATGCCAATATAGTTGTACCAAAGTCAATTCATTCCTGATTGTTAAGTTTTCTGCACTTTGGTTCTCACGCCAAAATTTCATATAAAAATCATAAATCGCTATGGACTGTCGCAATGGTGGCTGGCTAGATAGCGTTCTTCATTACCAGTGCGGGCCAATACACATCTTGTTTTTATCCAGTAGGGGGCGCTTTCATATAGACGCCATCTGCACGCGACCGTCTATCCGGGTTATACCGGATAATACTCGGGTCACATCATCTAAAATTCTCGTGTTCTCGCAGGCTGCAAAATCTCGCGGTATTGGATATTTCCGTTTTACATAGTAGCACGATTTGCATATCGTTTTAACAAATTCTTTTAATAACGATCCCTTTTTGTGAAAATAAATAAGAAACTTATTAACTAATAAAAGACGTATAAGATATCTATTTTTCCTTAAACGATTATTTATGAAAGTCTCCATTTTATCATGCCGAAGCCAAATATGAATGGCAGATTTAAATTCCGGAAGAAACTTTTTTTTCGTTTAACATGGTCTGAATAAGCCCAGCAAAGTACTGGGTGAAAACGGCTTATAGTTATATGCACAAATCAATTTTGGTAAATTTTGTTATTTTTCTACACACATTTTAGAAATGGAATGTATACAGTAAGAGTCGGCAATGAGAAAGAGGGACAGTTTAGTTGGCTGACGTTTTGTTCCAAAATATTTAAGAAAATGACATCGGATGATGTAGGAATAATTAAACAAACCCCTTCATTTTGATGTCTGATTGCTGGTTGTAATTTGTGTTGGGAACTTGACAGCTTGACTTGCTTCAAGTGAAAGTTCAAGTTAAAGTTCAAATGTGCATCTATTAAAAGACTGATGATTGTTCTATGTCTTTTCCACTTCCTCTAGGAAATTCCATGATTTTAAAAGTAAAAACAAAATACCCCTCCCCCTTCCTGCTAACAACTTGCATTCTTTATATAATTGTTTTATATTTTATAACTTATTTAATACATGTTTATATGATGATATTCCCTACTCTGGCAAGATTCACATGCCAATTTTAAAAGTGCTCAAGTTAGTTCATTTGGATTAGTGTGAGACTATTTTTGGAGCAAACAAATGAGTCATTTTGTTCAGCTGTTGCTTTATATAATGCATGATTTCCATCATTTTGACATGTTAATACAGTCACAGCATATCAATACATGCCGACAATCTCATGCAAGCTTGTTCACTTATACCAGTTACTTTTTTGGAAGTGCTGCAAGGTTTACTTCTGATAAATATATTATATAAATGTATCAGTTTTACTGAAATTGAAGATTTAAAAGTTTGGATTAAATTTCTTATAGGTTGATAAAATTGAACACCAATAAACTGGTGAGTTTTGATGACGATTGATTTGCAAATGTTGCACAACTCTCCAGTGTATAGTATAGATTTACATTGAAATTACAGTCTCTGAGTTTTCAGGTATTCAATATTTTTCAATATGCCAGTGTTGACAATATGAATAATCCATCTTACATACACAGGTATTCCAGTAGAAATTCTGAACATGGATGACAGATCCATACAGCTTTTTGAAGATGCTCTTAAAGATGGAAAGGAAACTGTATACAGCATACGAATCATGGTTGTCGGACACATGGGTGTAGGGAAAACAACCCTGGTCGAGCGTCTTCTTGGAGAAGAGGTTAACATTTCCGAGAGATGTAGTACGGAAGGCATAGATGTCTGTGTCAATTGCTGTGATGTTTCTTTATCGACCTGTGAATGGACGAGGCGAGAAAAAGGTATATGGGCATACAAATATAAAATATATACGTTTCTATATTTACTGACAAAGTAGGAAGTGAAATGTATTGTACTGTACTGATGCCTGTCATTCATTTCTGTTTTGATATAGCATCAGGGTCTAGCGTTGATGATGAAAGTGACTAAAAGAAGGAAATTTCGCACACAATTATCAATTACATATTTTCAAGATGGTCAACATAGTGACCATACTAGAGATCTGATCATTTTCATTTAGGACCAACTAATCATTTTCAGACGTCCCTCAGTGAAAACCCTATGCTGATATGGCCTTCAATTCAGGAACAGCAAAATGAATTTCATGGTAGCAGCACAAGATTTTATATTTATAGCCAAATCATTCACAGGGTGAATGCATGATAAAAGTTTCATATCCATTTTTTCCAAGTAGTTAAAGCAAATAGTGATAATTAGCTTGTGTTAATGGATGCATGAAAAATGGACAACATGCCATCACATTAAGACATTTGATAAAGGTCCAGTACAGCCAAAGATGTTTTTTAAAATAGTATTTTTACTTATGGAAAATATGTCTTGTGTTATGGAAGACAAGTTTTCTTTTGTAAAACAAAGAAGGCGCATATTGATTTCAAATTGAAAATGTTTAAGCTGTATCATAATTATGTATGAGTGCTTTATATCTGCAGATTATGATACTTTTTACAACCTGTGAGACACATAATATATGAGATTAATGTAACAGGCTTTATATCTGGAGATTTTAATATTAATTTCAACCTGGCAGGCAATAAATGTAGTTTTTAATCCTCTCTGAGTTCTCCTGCGATGTAAACTTTGTTCTCTTTGTGAAAATATGCACTATAATCATAAATAAACGGAGTCCGGATTAATGAGGCTCCACTGTTTATATGTCATATTTCTTGGTGTTTGTTTTTGTTGTTCTATTTCTTGTACTCTTATCATTGATGGTGTAAAGCGCTTAGACCTTCTAACAGAGCCCTTTGCTGGATTTTAAATAGAAGTTCAGGTGTTATTTCTTCAGAAAGTTAGAGCTCATTATGTAGAAAACTGTAGATTGAAGTTCAGAAACCATGTGCCCAGGACTGAAATATGAAAGTCATGGAATCACTATTGAGAATTCTGGGTACAACGTTTGGAAGCAGACATTAGGGCATTATCTTTTGATTAGTTACATCAGAATAAATTGAATTAGCTACAGCATAGGGCCTTCCTGAGGCATGTGTGTGTTTTTTGAACCAATCACTGGACTCTCAGAAACCATGAGCTCAACTATTAGTATTTACCTGGATAAATTGTGTTCTTATAAAGCTAAGGTTAAATGGTGAAAGGTTTAATGAAAAGTCCACAAAACAGAATGACATGGAATGTGATTTATATAAGAAAGGAAATCAGACTTAAAAGTTTATTGTGTGTGTGTGTGTGTGTGTGATTTGGATTTTTAATGTAGCTTTAAATTTTTTTCAGTCATATCGATACAGTATCTGCATTGTGGCAGTTTATGGTGATGTCTGGCACTAGGGCATTATGTCACAGACATGTAGCATGATGTTCCACCCAGTTACATTATTTTGACACCAGGCCGACCAGTCCTAACACTAACCTCATAATGCTGAGCACCAATCGAGACAGTTGTTAATACCATTTTTATAAGTCTTTGGTATGACTCGGCTGGGGATCCAACCTATGACCTCCTGCATTTGAAACGAATGCTCAAACCACTAGTCCACCGGAAAAGTTAAAAAAAATATTGAATGTACAAGTTTCTTTAGCACTTGACCAACAAAGATCAAGCAGTCCCATCTTGTAATATATGTAGGAGAATGATTTTGATAAGTGAAATCAGTGTGGACTGATGTGTTTGGGAATATTTAACTTTTTCAGAGTTAATATTCTCCTCAGTTTAATTGCCACTCGTCTCAAGGAAAAGCAATAACTTTACTGTTTGCTCATGCTTGTGTTCTATAATATATTTTTAGCAGCAAACACTATACAGGTTGAAATATACAGTATACATGTATTTTACATGTGCCAGATTTATTTTAATTGTGCAGCTCAATTGAAGGTAAATATTTTGATAATCTTGACTTCCACTATTTTTTACTTTGAAAATACTGACAAGTGAGTATTTTATATGGACAAGTTAAGTTTTTCATTTACTTGTCTGTTGACCATTTGATTTAAAATGTATATGCCCCTGATATTGATACATTTGTGTTTTAAACACTGCCTCTTAGTTTGATCACTGCAGAGATCTGTAATAATATAATTTGATTTATTGACAGAAATCTCTGCCATTACTGCAATTTGATTAAAATCAGATCTCCAGTGTCCTAAGTGAAGAGCTGGCGGTGACTGCGAATGTGCATCTGTGTTAACACCATAGATCTAAGCTTATTATATCTTATCAAGTTGTTGGTGTATAAATTCTATTAAATACTTTAAAACATTTTCCCAATACCAAATGTATTGTGCTGTGTTTGGAAAAAATCTTAATCTAATTTTTATCATTATGTTTTTATAGTCTTTTTGTATGGTCACTTGCACTATTTTATGAAAAATACAATTTACCTTTCCATGGAGTTGGGGGTTGTAAGGTTTTAGGATGATTTAGAAATTCCCAGCTCTCAAATAACTTTTAAAAAACCCACTAAAATAACAGCATGTCCATATTATTTGAAAAAAGTAAATTATCGTGAGGACTGTGTGACAGGTTCAATAAAGTAAGATACTCATTTTATATTTTAAAATCAAGTAAAAGATAATTACTTACCATGAAATGATAGTGGTCTATCAGAATAATGTGTGGATCTTAGAAAAGCTGAGTTACCCACTGCAATGCATGTCATAAATAAAAATAATAATTTGAAACCTATCTTTCATGTGACACATGCCATTGGTAAGAATGGTAAAGCATATGCAGATTATTATTTGATTACCAAATTGGATGAAGGAAATGGTTTTGATGTTTGGCAGCAGTATCAGACTGATAGGAAGGCTACCTCATTTACTTTGTTCTTCATTGAAGATGAGATAAACAAAGTCAAGGACAAACAGTCCACTGATGGATCTGTTTTTTTTTTCATATTGAATGACTCTACTGACAGTTCATTTCAGGGGTCAGAAAAAAAGTTGGGGAAAAATATGTTTTCTCTTGAATTGGCTTTAAAATTATGGTAAAGAGGTATTTGTTTAAAACATTATGTGTATTATAACAATTATTATTGTAAATTACTCAGTGGTGGAGTTGTTTCCTTTTGGATTACTTTATAGAAAATGTGACCGAGCTGATACTTATGCTGAAACAACACATCCCTTTCCAAGTTGTGTGAAGAGTAGTGTAGAGTGTTAATATGAGAATGCAAATTAGTGTATGCCGGAAATGAGGAGAGAATGAAATGAATCTATATATTTGGATCCAGATAACTCAACAAATATCTGTATTAAATAGTTAATAACTAACAAGGTAATCAGTAAAATATCACGTCTACAAGAACGGTAGTTTATGAAAGACAGGTAGACTGACAGATAGACAGAAAGTAGTTAGTTGACATAAACAATGCACCCTTTTAGCTTAAAAGCTATTAAAAGGGATAATAATGTGGCCACACATTCCTCTTATTTTGAAACCTTTGTAGATATTTTAAGTCCCCAACTGAAATAGGGAGAATCTTTAACTTCAGTATATCTACAATTTTGATCGGGTTACTTCCCCTGGTAAGCTGACACTTATAACTCAAAATGGAAATCTATAACAATCACCATCAATATTGACAAAACTCTGGTAACTGATGGAAACTGTAGCTTTTCGGTGTTTAGGTGGTCAGCTAAGGACACCATTTGCCAAAATGCTCACAACACACCCTTTTATACCCAGAGAAACCAAATGTCTGGAAATCAATCAAGCCAATTGAGTTTAGGTCTCTTAGTTGGTAACATATCATATAGAGAAAGAATGGAATATAACCAAATGAAGACCCAGTTGGCTATGAAGCAAAATTGAGGCAGATTTAAACATCCTTAGAATATTGAATGAACAAATTAAGTAATTTGTCTGCTGCAGGTAATAGAGTGAATTGTATGTGAAATGAATTAAGTAATAGACATTACCAATAAGATATTTTGGAGTATGTGGAGTTGTAGAGAACAAACATAATGCGAGCTTCATGTCTCAGTGAATGGCTTGATACAAACATTATAGTAGTAGACATGTATGATAATGTGCCGCAGCATGTATAACTATAATTGAAAATACCGATAACGCGATTTCGTTTTGTCAGAGATTTCATTGTACTTTATTGATAAAACATCAGCCCACTGTGGTATAACGTATAAATGCTTCAAGTGCAGGGTAAATCAGTTTTGATTAGATGCACACATCCATTTCAGAAGCTTTTGTAATGATATATATTATAATGATTTGCATTTATTGTGTACTACTTCAAGTACGGGGCACAAATCAATTTCCAAGATTAAAACATTTCAATTTAATTATATTATTTACTAGGAGGTGGGTGGTGGTGCTAGAGTCAGTTCTGTCTTTTTATGGTGGGCTTATAACATATTTTTAACAATGTTATGCTTGATTATTTTAGCTAAAGCATGGAGATATTTGTGGGTTTTTTTCACCTAAAGGTGGCAGGCAAATATAATACAGGCATAAACATTTTCAGGTACAAAAATGAATAGAATGTTTAGATTTTAGATAAACATTGGAAAGGTGCCGGATGAACAGTGAATAGATTTATGTCCATGTACAAAGAGTACAATCCATACAGACCTTTAAATTGTACATCAGAACAAATTGGTGATTATAACAGTAATGTTCTTATTAAACTTTGACCTAATGCTTTCAATTAGCTAAGAATATGCAAGGACATGTAGTTTGGATATTTTCTTGTCATGCATTTCTTTTAACACATCCTTGAAAGGACATAATATTGAATTTGCTTAAAATGCTGCTTGTCAGATTGAAAGATCAACTAGAAGTGACATGTTATTCCTTAACCACCTGCTCTAAATATGTGCAGACAAGTATGAATTGTTAAGCCCTCCCATTAACTATTAACCTTTGACTACAAGTATGTAATGTATTTGCACATTAAAGTTGTAAAGTTCAGTTTCCTTCTATATGTATTTGCACAAGTGTATTATGCTGCTTGCATCATGTATGCACCCTTTGGCTTTTAGTCACCCTCTGTTGCATGCGAACCTGCTTTGTAACATAGCTACATGGTGAGTGGTATATATACTAACACCATATAAGCCATTAACCAGGCAACCTGGGGGTTTGAGGTAGAAAGCTTGCACATTTTTATTTGCATTTGTACATGTATGCATTTGATTTATCATCTTAATGATGTCTCAAATTTAACAGTAGTCCACTTGTCAATGGCTAGTTAAATTTCTAGAGTTAATACACTTCAAAATTTCAATTGTTGAATTCCTAGTTAGAATTAATACATGTCCAACATTGTTTTGTGGAAAGGACTAGTGAAGATGCAACAGGACAAGTGCATTTCTCAAGCTTTTCATTTTATGAATCTTAAATTTTATGGCTGTGGCATGCATAAAGTGAAAAACTTATTTTTTCTGTAATAAATATTAAATGTGGCATATTATCTAGACTCTGCCATCCCAACCAAGTTTGTAGAGTCCAAAAATCTAGACTGCCATCCCAACGAAGTTGTTTGAGTCTAAAACATCTATAGTCTCATTATTCACCATTGAAATTGAACCCCTCATCCAAGGAATGTGATTTATGAGGGGCATTCATTCAGATACCAAGATAACTCTTACTCATCACATATCAAGTAATGCTTCGATGAAGGTCCATCCCGCGTGGCCGAGTGGTCTAAAGTGTTTTCCTTTACGGATCACTGCCATCTCACCTCTGTGTAGGTTCGATTCTCAGATTCGGCAAATGTGGGTATGTGAGAAAGCTTGCCAGTAGCTTCTCATGGGTCGGTGGTTCTTTCCGGGGTTTTTATCTATACCATTAATACTGGCCACAATGTATAGCCTATCGTATGCTGAAAATTTGCATTAAAACTCTACAATATCATCTTATAACAGCAGAGCATTTCAAGGTTTAAAAGATATACTCAGAAAAACATGTCATGAAAAATAAGAAAACTAATATTCATAAACACTTGTAGTCAGTTAGTTAGAAATCTTATGTCAACACAATTTATAAGATTACCGTACACATAAAATCTCACAAGTTCGCATAATCAAGGATTCAGCACTGTACATATTTCCTGTAGATAGTTGACAGAAACTCAGAGATGTTTGTTTTTGCGATGTTGGGCAGTATATGTCGAAATTGATGAAATGTATTTGCAGAAGACTCATTGGCAGTATCCAAATAAAATTAAAGCCATTTCTCAAAGGAACTTATTTTTAGACACAGGCTCTGGAGTGGTGACTGAAAAAAATCACAACCTTTATTCAACCTTTATGAGCTCTAACCCTACACCCCAACATTAATGTCCAAATATAAAAAAATCAATTAATTACAATTCAGTGGAAATATGAGATCAAAAGTTGGAATTCGCCCACATCATTTAGTGTTGGCATGGGAATCAGTTTGTTAGCCGCTCACTAGCTGGCCCAGCAACCTGAACGACCTTTCATCCAGATACACCTGCAGGAAATTTATATGATTTATTTTCTCAAAAATTGTGACCATAACATTCACTATGTATTTAATCTTCTGATGTCGGTGAACTCCAGCTTTTCAATAGGGAATGGACTCAGACCCTACTCCAAAAAATAAATGTCCAAATATCAAAAATGGAGTGGGTCAGAGGATCCTTGGACTATATTAAACAGTTGATTTAGCCTCTCAGGATAATGAAAATTACTGTCTGATTCCAATTTAACTGATTAAGCAGATATTAAGCTAAAGCTGCTGATTTAAAAAGCGTAAAAATGAACGAATAAATATTTTGAAAGATTTTTAGTTATACAGTTGTAGATTTCAAAATTCAGCTTCAGTCTTAGCCCCAAAGTACTATAAAAATACATTATTTTCTTGTCATTTCTTTAATATACCGTATATACTCGCGTATAAGCCGAGAAATTTAGGACAAAAATATGGCCTGGAAGAAGGGGGGTCGGCTTATCTGCGGGTCAAGTATATACGGTAGATGTCATGAAATAAGTATGAATTCTGATTGGCATTAAATAATAGACAAAGTAGTTATCTTTTCTTTCCTCACTGTCTTATATGGACTTCTTAGTTAAACATAAGAAAAATATTTCCCCACAGACTTTCTAAAAGTACAATGCTCTTAAAACGACTCTCACAAAGCCAATCAGGTCCTAACACAGAAGCTGACAAACCATTTTTGGGTAGCAATCACAGAGAAAAAGAAATCAGCGAGCACTTGCTTTCAGAGGCAATCGTACTTTGCTACAAATAGAACGAAATCTATGCCTTCATTAATAATTTTAATTAAAAATCTATATAACACAGTATTAGCTAAGTGTGCATCTACACCTTAATAACTGTAATTAAAAATCTATATAAGACAGTATTAGCTAAGTGTGCATATAAGGTATATATTTCTGAATGGTTACAATTTTCGATACAAATGTTTAATTTAACAGGGTACAATTAAGGGGGCTATCATGAACGTCGGAGAAAGTGTTGGGTGTAAAGTTATTATCAATCAAGTTGCCAGCAATTTTTTGTTGGTTGAATTTCCTAAGTTTCCGATAAACCTTATTTATTTTTATTTCTCAGAATGTCTGTCTGAAACCGCACCATATTTTTTACTACGATTTGTTTACGTTTCTAAATAAGGTCTCAATGTCCATATATTGCACACAAACAAACAAGGCGGAGAACGGAAGTAATCATAATTTAAACTATTATGGCGGACAATTTAAGCAAAGATATTGGATAAGAAAGGTAAACAAGATTACTGCATATTTTCTACAATGATTTGCGATGAATCTGGTTTTAAATTAGATTACTAGTCAATTTATTTCATTATATGTTCGTATTATTGATATTAGGCTAAGACAGCTTGCTGCATTGACACATTTTTTCATCTTACTTATTAGTACCCAATCCACGTGGTTGTATTGGGGTACTAATATTATTACCAACAAAACACCTCAATACACCCCAAGACTCTGCAAGAACACCCTAATATTAATATATAATCGCAGCACAGCTCTCAAAAACGCATCAAGATACAAAAAAGGCAGACACACATGGTCATTGATACTATCAGTGATTGACAAAACTGATTGATAATCTACGGAAAATAGCACTAATGTATCAAATCTCTTTACTTTTATAATTGTCTTGATAAATCTCCTAATTAAATGGCATTGCACTGTACTTTCCTCCTTAATTGTGTTATAAACTGTTATTATAAAAAAAATTCTTTCAAAGTACATCAAAAATGTTTCAAATACATGACCATTGATTCTTATATTCTCATCAGGATTATACTTTGATGTCAATGAAATCATTTGCATTTACCTTGGTTTTACATCAATGTCAATAAAAATCGCTGTTTGTAAGTTACTTGAAATATCGCATGTAATATTTCTAATTGAATATAAAATTCATTTGATAAATTTTAAATTTCAGTCACATAGAGACAATTAATTATGAACAGTAACTCACAAACTACTATGTTATGTTATTCAAATAATCCCTTATGTACCATTGAAAGTTTGTCTGATGATGTCACATCATTTATACACACTAATGTATAATAAATACATAATAATTCTACTATGTAACAGTTGACTGTAACCAGCTGACGAGTACCTAAAATAGATAAACGGTAATCAACCCAAGTTGTTGCTCTTCCTATGATATATATATATATATATATATATATATATATATATATATATATATATATATATATATATATATATATATATATATATTGAAATATAATTTATACTTAGACCTATTTGCTGAAATTAATACAATTAATGTTTTCAGCATGTTAAATTCGTCTTGTCAGTGTATGACACAATCTATCTCATTAGCAATTTGAGAATCTGGACATGCTGAAAATATTAAATATATTTAGCACAGATGATGACATTACATGATTGAAAAATCTTTTGAAGAAAACATAAATCAATAATTTAAGGCTTTTGCACTATACGTACATTAAACAAAATGACGTCTTAAAACTGAATTGACCTTAACTTTTTTTAGCAAACCTGTAGAATATTATTATCTTATGATACGGATTGCAAGAACACCGGCTGAAAAAGGAATTTTTAGAATTTTTTGGTTTAATAAAATGTGCTAGGTTACATTGACGGAAAGGGCTTTTGTTTCTTTGTCTTTGCTCGTAGGTATAGTCAGAATCCAATTATAAAGGGTATTATTTTAATTAGTACTAACGCTGTTAATATCAAAAGCAGCATTTATTTTTAAGACCACTAAAAATGACTCCCCTTCCCAATTTTGCAGCTCTAGCTTACAGGTTGATACAGATCATTGCTGATTGGTGCCACACTTATTCAGCTCAATTTATGGGCTGATTAATCCTAATTTACAGGCTGATTTGACCATTTGAAAATAAAAATAATGAAACACACATACTTGGCTTTTTTATTAATGTTTTTGTAAGCTCAGTACGAGAATATAAAAGGTTGATTTTTATTGACGTATTGTTTTAAATTTAAACATTTGCCAGTTTCTAGCTGAAATCAGAAAAGGAAATCAGCTATCACATTTACATTTTTAACCAAATTCACTTTCCAGTGTTTACAAAAAGAAAATAGGAAATAAAACTCTCATAAATAGGCCACTATCAACATTATCAAACAGTAAGCTTTTGCTTATTACACGTCTCCTTCGATAAATCACGCACAATTGGGTGCTAAACATTGAGTGCACTATAAGATAGGGCATGATTTACAGAGGGTCATCCAAAAATTAAAAAAAATATCTATTATATTGAGAAAACCGTGTTGGTGGAGGATGTCAGAGAACTGGGCTGTTTAATGACAGAATCCTCATTTTACAATCACGTCAATAATTATTTTAATAAAGCTCTTTTTCTAATGAAGTTGTTCGTTAATCTGTTTAAATAACAATTATTTTCAAAATATCCAACATGTGAAAGATCGTTCCAACTGATTTCAACAGCCATCAAATGTACATAAAAAATCTAGGTATTACATCACTGCATTTTGTTTTCTAGATGAGTCTAGTTTTGCCGTAGTGGTGGTTAATAGAATCCTACCAAATCAGAAGTCATCAGTGCAAGGAACTAGATTAACTGTTGAAATGCCATTAAACAAGATTCTTTTTCTCTCTCAAAATCATGCGACATTTATTTCGGTAGACAATCAGCTTCGTCAAATTTTTTTAAAAATATTTGATTACAAGAGGACACAATTTAGCTATGATGATTACACTTAAATGTAACTAAAACAGCACTACTAGAACACAAATTTGAATTGATAAAAAAATATTGAATTTGTATTTTTTTTTTTTAAATACTGCCTTCCCTTGGCATAAGAGACATTTTCATTGATTGAAATTTCCTTACATATCATTAATTGCGGTGTATTAGTAATGTCATTTGGAAATAAAATGTAAACAATTATATGACCTAATTTTAAATTTAATATTTCATAATAATGATTCAAATTTCCAGGCCTTATTTACCATTTGTAGAGATAAAACGAACGATTATTATTAATCCATGATTTCCTATTTATATGATCAATAAGTACTATCTTTTGCTTATTATTAGTTTTATTATTATTGTTAATCCATGGTTTCCTATAGTCACCCAACCAGAAACACGTTTTTGTTTCCCTTATGGACACCAGAGCAATAATTACTCCTGGGTGGATGGCTATATTAAATCTGAAAGATGTCTTATGATGTCTGGTTGCTTCTAAATAATTCCTATTTGATGTCCAGTGGTCATCTTTTAAAGCTTGTTACTGCCATTTGTCAGTGGATATATTTGTTTTCACTAAAATACTTCTTATGACATTTAGTTGGTCATAAAAGAAAATGAGGTATATTTGCTGTCAAATATGGCCATTACAGATGCCATTGAACAAAATGTAATTGCTTTTTCTTTTTAATTGATGGTCATATGAATGTAAGGTTTTTACTAAACAGTTAGGGGTGTGGCACGAAAATAGCTTTTATTATTTCAACAGACCCCAAGTGACTTTGATAATAAATTAATGGTATTCTCATTATTTCTAGTCATTTAAAGCCATTATCATTGTGTCTGTTTTTCATATTTCCCACTTTGATGCCACCTTAACCACAATGACATGCATGTAATTTGCTATCTCATACCAGAACATTTTTCTAGGATGTCTATTTGGCCCTTATTAGAATGGGTTATATCGTTACCACAGTGACCATCTTGAAAATATTGTATCATTGCTTCTGAATTTAAAGTCATGCTGACATGGGGTTATACCAGAGGATTTTATGATGTTTAGTTAAAACTGTTGAAAAATGTTGCTGACCTCGTAACCAGTATGGCCAGAAAAAGTGACCCTATTTCCAATGTAATTATCACTATTCTTTTTGAATGTATGTTCATATCAATATCGAGTTCTCACTAGACTTTGTTTGATGCTTGGTAGGTTATAAATGAAATGGTGCAGATCTAATGTCCATTATGGCCATTACCATAATTATTTTAACACTCTTGTTGTCACCATATCTCTTGAATGAAATGTAGTACACTGTATTGGCATAGGTCTTTTATCAGACTTCTTGTGATGTCTATTTCATTCTAAATTTAAAAGGTGCAAATCTGATGTAGACTTCATACCATGCTTACAAGAATGAATGTTAATCATCCATTTGCCATCATAGCATTATTTTAAGGATTGCAGTTCCAAAGGATTGTAGAAAAAAGCATAGTAAATTCAACATAACACAAATTAAGTGGTAAATGATATCCCTATATATAAATGTGCAAGGAAGAGTGTTAGTCTTGCAAAGAGATGAGTACTCCAGCTGATAAATTGGTTTAACATCTTTACTTTTTATATTTTATTTTCTAGCATTATTTAGATTGATTTGATTAGTTTTCCTCACTATCATTGACAATTCTTAAATTTTACATTCATTATTGTTGCTTTTTGTTAGTGTAATGTAGCCAGTATTGTGCTGAATTTTTTTTCTTCTACAGTTCATACATACATGCATGCATACATACATACATACATACATACATACATACATACATACATACATACATACATACATACATACATACATACATACATACATACATACATACATACATACATACATACATACCATGTTTTCATTTTAATTTAGAGCATGACGTTTTGTTGCAAAACAATATTCATTTGTGCAGTCTGTTTCTTCTGATTTCAGATTCAGATCAGAATTATAAAATACAGCGCCTTGTTAAAGTTCTGAATGAGAATTTCCAAATGAGTGGCAGTGTTGCAGATCAGGAACAGGATGCAACCTCTCCACAAATGGAAAAAACTGACCAGAACTCAATTGGCATTGTTGCTGATTATGACAAGAATACAGAGGTATCTGACCAACACACTCAGCAGAACATTGGTCAGAATCTTGCATCTACAGCCAGTCCTCAAGAGCAATCTCCTTCCACTGATGTTCAGAGAAATCACACCATCCCTGAAAATAACACGATACCTGGAAGAGAGCCTGCAGAAAGTAATGCCACTGAAAGTCATATGAGAGATCCATTGAGGAAAATGTTAAAACTGTTGAAAGAGAATCCGGACAAAGCAAAAGAGGATGTAAGAAAGTATGCACGTTTAACAATCTGGGACTTTGCAGGGCAATACTCATTTTATACCACACACCAGATGTTCCTGACAAGACGTGCAATTTACCTGTTGGTTTTAAATGTGAGTGGACAGATTACGGATGATGTTAAAGATGATTGTTACTTGGACACTGCTGGGAAAATAAAATGCAAAGTTCAAGGTACATGTATGGCTGTTTTTACTTGGAAATTCATTTTCCTTGTATGTAATACTTATCAACGATATTTTTCAAAAAACAAATATCACATTCTGTTGGAGCTCATCTATATTCAGAAAAGAAATTAGAGAGGGCTAACTGTTTGGTCCCAAAATACTTGTGTTAGTGATAGTTAAAAGATTTTGTCAACATGAAAAATATCAAATTTCTTTTTGTAATACTGTTAAGATTATAAGAGTTCAATTATTTTCAGAGGTGAAAATAGAGGTGTCTAAAGATTGTCTCCAAAAAGCTGAAAATTAATATAGTGACCATATATTCTTCAATTTCAGTATAAAAGCATTTAAAGGAGATTCAATATGTCATGACAAAAAAGCAAAAATTAGCTGCCTTAGTGAGAGTATCATCCTTCTATGATTAACTGAGTTCCTCATTTACTAGTTATTTCTTCAATTTATGTTTTATTCAGAAACATGTACTGTAGGCTTTTTCCCAATAGCAGTATTTTAATGACACTCCACTGTTTTTCAGTTTTAGATGTTAAAGTTTAACAATAACCTGACTTTCTACTTTAAAATATTTAACACCAAATTAAGTCATCTCATGTAATATCAGTTTTCGTACCTGTCTTTCCTTAATTTGAGTTTATGATTCTTATTATTAATTTTCAACTGTTCTGATACACAACAACACAAATAACATGTTGTGAGGGACCAATATAATGTGTATAGAACAGTCCCTAGGGCAGTCATTGAACTAGATGGATATTATTATTATTAAGAGATAGGCCTTCTTATTTTTTTCATCCTGTTTTGTGGCTATAGAGAATTTAAATAAACTGTGAAAACATGAAGATCAAACAAGCTTTGCCAGTAACACCTTAATTAATTGCCTTAAAAACAAAGATTAATGTATTAATTCAATATTTTAGGCAAGTTTAGTTGGCATCACATGCATTGATTGCCTGACAAAGAAACAGTTTGTAAACTCTATTAGTGACCTTTTCATGTTACTTCATTAAGGTATTTTTTTTTCCAGCTTAATGGATAAATTAATCAAAGACAAATGATGATATTTCAGAACTGTGAACGATATCCAGTTCAGAGTGTATACTGGTCAAAATCTTTGATCGACTGGACATGTCTGACAAATGCAGGAATTTTAGGATATATGGTATTAAATCATTTTGATACACATTCAATTAAATCTTAAATCACTTAAATCTGTCAATGTAAATTGTACTTAAAGTCAGTAATGTTTAAATACATTTATTGCACATTATTCTGTTATTATTTGGAATGTTAATGATTGTTTTATGAATATTTGCAGAGCTAGCAGAGATTTGGATGAATTCTGTTCATTCCTGTGCACAATCTGACAAAGGTGTGATTTGTGCAAATTCACCTGATTCATCATCTTACATATGTATCCCACCACCTGTAATTTTAGTGGGAACCCATATTGATCAAATTCCACAGGTATTTAATTTTGTTATCAACACAGGCCTACTGATTGTCACAAAATGTAATTGTATGAGAGACAAGAACATGACAATTGTTTCATTGCCATGGCTATTGATTATCACAAGTCTAATTTGAAGAAAGAGGCAATATTGTCCTGACTGATTAATATGAATCTATACAAGTTTATAAGGAGAGTAGTAAATATTCATGCTTCTTTATTAAAGCCTTAGCCTAAATCCATGCAGGGTTTTGAAGTTATCTAGTAGAAAAATAAATATTAATACCTCTTGATTAATACCTAAAGTGATATAGATTTTTGAAGTTATCTAGTAGACAATAAATATGGAACTTTTACGAAGTGTTTTAGCCTATATACATGCAAATTTCTAAAGTGATCTAGTAGATGAATAAATGTGAATGTATGGTAAGAACATCGTTGTTATCTGGAAGGGTCAAGTTAAACTGCATATTTGATATTACATATGCACATATCTTAATAAGCCCCATGCTGGTTCCCCTTTGACATAGCTTATAATATGTAACTAGAGGAACGGCAATTGCTTGCCAATGCAAAGTTAACCCACATGCTTTTTGATACATCTAAACAACTTGGGAGAGTGGTGGTTGTGTTGAAATGAATGCACATATTCATCTGATGATCTTTACTCACACATTTAAGTTATGATCTTTATACACATATTCATGTTAATGTGGTATTTACTTGTACATTCATCTTATAATGTTTACACACTCGTTCATCTTGTGGTCTAGTTGGAACTAGATGAGAAAGGTGCCATTTGGATATCCAAAAATGACCACAATAATAATCAACCTGAAAATATTGCTTTAACTATTACGTCTGAATTGAGGGCATTAGCATGGTATGTTCACTTAAAGATTTTATTTAAAGTCCAGTTGTCCCTGAATGAAATTGGTGCCAATCAGCAATTATCATGAAATATTGATGTTGTTTTCACCTTAATGCACGAGAGGTTCAAACAAAGATGTGTTTGTCAATGAAAGACTTCTTATGGTTTCTGGTTGGTACTAAATGAAAATGGTGCTAGTCTGAGGTCTTATTATTACTACTTCTCCTGAAACGTTACTCTCAAATCAGCATGGGTTTTATTATAATATGCTTAGCTGGCACTAAATGTAAATGGTGCCAGATTTATATAGAGTTTGGTGGCAATATCAGCCATCTTGAAAGTCTTTTAATCGATACTCATACTAAATGGATCGTCTTACAAAAATAGAATATTACTGAAAGACTTCTTATGATTTCCAGCTGATCCAAAGTAAGAAAATGTGTCTAAGGCTTGAATTGTTCAGACATGATATTTATGAGGCAAATATTCACACGTTCTATTCCTAAGTATTGTAATACTTTGTACCAGAGACAATCAGTAATTAGAACCGATGAGGAATATAAACAACCCCAAAAAGTGCCAGCAGGAATGGTCCCATCAACCACCACAACAAAACCTGCCCATTCTGGAGAACAGCTGACATTGTTCAGTGGACAAGAGTCTTCACAAACATCTACTGAACGGCTACAAAGAAAAAGAAGAGCAACAGAACCAGTCTTCTCTAGTTCCATTCAGAAAGGTATGTTGAAAAGTTTTAAATATATCATTAGACAGATGCACTACTGATAATATTACTGTGCAGTGGATAGACAAAATGGCATAAAACAAGCATGTTCACTGGCAATAGCGTTGTCAGCATGTGCTGCAGTGGGTAGATTACTCAGAATAAGATGGGTGCATTGGTGATACCATACTTGTACAATGAATGGCCTAACTGGTGATACCATACTTGTACAATGACTGGACTAACTGGTGATACCATACTTGTACAATGACATATTGGTAAAATGAATGGACTAACTGGTGATATTATACTTGTACAATGACTGGACTAACTGGTGATACCATACATGTACAATGACTGGACTAACTGGTGATACCATACTTGTACAATGAATGGACTAACTGGTGATACCATACTTGTACAATGAATGGACTAAATGGTGATACCATACTTGTACAATGACTGGACTAACTGGTGATACCATACTTGCACAATGGCTGGACTAACTGGAGATACCACACTTGTACAATGAATGGACTAACTGGCATAGGATTTTGGCATCATTTTCATGATCTGTTATGGCTAGACTACTGGTTGGTGTAGGTCAGATGCACTGGTGATAGCATGATTGTGAGCATGCACCATGGGTAGATCAATTTGTTTATTAAGACTGGTACATTTGTGATAACATTGTGAGCATAGGTAGATTAATTTGCACACTATTTTCTTCAATCTGCTATTCAGTTTTCTTCTACTTTATTTGGTGAATATTGTCATAACCACTCTCTGTTCATTTGGTAACAACTCTATATCATGAACTGACGAGTGTAAATTCAGGTTGCTCATGATACAGGAGAAGTACAGTTATTTCCCTTTTGTAAGGACTCTCCTTTTACAGCGGGTAAGTAGTCTTATAAAAATGGTGGCATGCACCATGGGTAGTCTTCTTTGCCTATTACTCTGATGATTAATTGGTGTAGGACAGTTACACTGGTGATAACACTGACCATGTATCATGGGTAGACTAATTGGTTGTAGGACAGGTATGCTGGTAAAACATCATTGTGAGCATGCACTATGGGTAGATCAATTTGCTTATTAAGACAGGTACATTTGTGATGGTGAATATTGTCATAGCCACTCTCTGTTCATTTGGTAATAACTCTATCTCATGAACTGATGAGTGTAATATTCAGGTTGCTCATGATACAAGAGAAGTACAGTTATTTCCATTTTGTAACGTTTAAATATTTAAAATTTAACAAACATGGGAATATTGAGGAGACAAATGTGAATAAACTAACAGAGTAATTCTGCATAAAACTAACAGAGTAATTCTGTATAACCATCGATGTTGGTGTAAAGAAAACCCCACCTTGTCATTAAAATCTATCCACAGACAGTTAATACACATCCAAACATTGACTTGATTTTTAAGCCTGTATATAGGTTACCTGCCTTGGGTTGCTAATACCACTGTTCCATATATGTGCATGAAATATTTCTATATTAAAACATTGTGTTTATTCTATTTGACTGATTGATATGTTATGTGAATTGAGAAATAGAAATTTTTATTTTTATTAATTTACTTTAATTAAATTATTAAACATTTTTATTTGAAAAATTTATGTAATCTAAAGTGAAAGGATTACTTTCATGCTTAAACAGTAGGACTTGTAACAGAATTGTTACCGAGAGGATGGTGGACTAAATGAACAACACAAACACAATGTGTGAAAGAAAATATAAATTTATGAAATAAATTATTAATGAAAATTATGTATCAACACAATAACTCATGCGTTCAACCCACAATTACACTCACAACCATTCACAATAAATGAATAAATTAAATATTAATACAAAATAAAACACAGATACAAAGGAATCTCTTGGACTATACACAGATCCAAGGAACCTTTGCAAAAGTTATATTACCGCAAGTATAAATTACGATAACAAATACAACACATCAAACAATACTATCGCACGTATGGATTGCGACAACTAGCACGAACATATACATGTATTCAATCAAGTTGCTAGCTTTTATTGAGATTCATGCAATCCCTTGAAATACTATTGTGATTTGAAGTAACTATGTAAATACAACAATGTATTCAATTATACTACAATTGCAACACACACATGTGTCTCGACCCTGTATAACCGTACGATTCACCAACAGTTGAATCGCCGCCCAGTTTCCCCGAAGACCTAGGGTTGACCAATACTTTTATCGGCCGTTTGCCCTTCACGGATCCACCACAATTATACGTACAGACAGCATACAACATCTACTAGAACCAACGGTCCAAAATACTTTAAGATGCCACCCCGGATGTTTACAACTCTAGACAGCTCCGACACTCGGACTTCTAGATTTCCGGATATTTACACGTCACAACAGATGTAGACGGACAGACAATCTGACAGACAGACAGTCAGATACTTCAATTCGATTGCACAATTGAATGGCACAATCAATCACATTCAGCTATAATTCAGAGATGTTCTGCAACAAATCAGCTACGATATCAAAGGCGTTATCAAAGATGTTCCCAGAGATGTTATCAGATGCATTATCAGAGATGCTATCAGAGACGTTGACAGAGATGCTATCAGAGATGTTATCAGAGATGTTATCAGAGATGTTATCAGAGATGCTATCAGCCGACGTTATCAGAGATGCTATCAGATGCGTTATCAGATGCGTTATCAGCTACAATGAAGAAACCAGACTAATAATAGTTGTTTCAAAAAATAACCTAAACCTTAGATTACGCTAATGCATTTAAAGTCTAATAGTGACTAGTAATTCCAAATATTCCACGTTTAAAATCTGCATTGCAATAAAGGCATCATTATATGAAATGATAAACTGAATAAAATTCACAATAAAACGAAATACTCACCCCTTTGGCTGGAGATTGAAAGACGAGCTATCTATCCTGTGATTAGATACTTTTGGTCCCGTAATATTGATCATAAATATTCTGCCTTATATACCCTCAAATAGGTGAGCAGAAATCACGGCAAGATTACCGTGCACCCTGTGAATCTAATGTTCCGGATTTCATGTAATTCAAAGTCAGGCACATGCAAATCGTTACACGCCGCTTACCTTGGAGAAAACCACTTATTCACCCCAGGTAATGCATGTACGACGAAACAAAGAAAATGGTGAGATTAGTTTGTAAATCAAGAAGAAAATAAATTCAATTTTCGCCTAATTCTGTGACAGGACTAATATACACTGTTCAAGAGAAATTCAACAAGGTCTTGCAATTTCAGTGAATTAGCTTGACGTTTGGATCTCTTTGAAAGAAGTAAAAGCATACACTAGTTGCAAAAAAGTGTCAATAAATATTTTTAAATGACAAATTGTTCAGTTGCAGCTACATTAATATTAAATAAAATTTGATTTGGAATTATATTTATTACATTATCTTCATATAATGTTGATAAATTGGCGCCTGTCTCCTTTTGAATTTCTAACCGCTCTGGTGGCCTTTTGGTTAGAGCGTCCACCGCAGAAGTTGGAGATCATGGGTTTGATCTCCAGTTTAGTCATACCAAAGAATTACAAAAATGGTACTAACAGCTGTCTTGCTTGGTGCTCAGAGCTATGAAGTTAGTGTTATGACTGGTCAGCCTGGTGTCAAGATAATGTGTCTGGGTGGGACATCATGCTACATGTCTGCGGCATGATGCTCCAGTGCTAGACATTATTATAAACTGCCTCACTGCTGACATGATAGCGATGTGACTGAATAATTGTTAAAGCTACGTTAAAAATCCTAAACACACACGCACATCCATGATTTCCTAAGTATATGAACTGTATGGAGTATATTTGTGACTGAAACATTGGTATAGCTACGTTAAAATCCTAATCAAACAAACCATCTGAACCTCTAAGGAGCGTGCTTACAGGGTTCATACATAGCAAACCGTGTCTATGTGATGGAGACTTTGTTAATTATGCAGTGGTTACCTGCAACAGATCCACGAGAAGGTGTGCAAAGCTGTCGTGGCAACTCATTCAGGATATGTGGATTTTCAGTGGATGTAATCTTCTAAATCCTTTCATCTCACACTCTCCACCCAAAATACAATGCTTGATTCCAATGCTTTGGGTCTGTATGCAATACATTCCCATCCTCGTTTAGTAGATTGATGGAAAATGCACAGATACCATGGGAGTAATTGACAGTACATAATTGTGTTCTAGAGTTGGGGAAAACCAGAACAATATCAGACCATATGAGATTACAATTGCAGAATTTCCACTTTTGTTGTGACTACTATTGTGGAAAGTTCTGAATGCAAGATTGCTAGTTCACAGGAATTGTATTCATATCATCAAGCCACCGAAAATTGCTTTTAGTCTAGACCATGCGATGTCAATCATATACAGTGCAGATTTAATTGAAATGACACATTTCACTGTGGAGTCAATGTACACACACTTTTTGTCGAGGTTTTGCCAATTTGTAATGTAATCCATTGGGGCCATTATTATCAATGCATGAACTAAGTTTGGAAATATGTCACACTTAATATGTACCAATCTCGAGATTGAGCATCAGGTTTGCAAAAGAGAATGTGTTTGAATGTTAATCACATATTTATAGATCTGATGCTAAGAGGTATTGATAATTAACTCTATAATTGTATTGAGGAATTTAGCAAAAAGTCAATTGTTTTACATACAGATAGATGTAGAAAAGTAGTGGAAAAAAGTTGATAGTTGCAGGGTGAGGAAAACTGTATTTTGGTTGTGTGAGACGGACTAACCTATGCAGAAAGCTTGTATTGATAAAATAATAATGGTTTAAATAGAGTAATTAATAGAGAAGGAGTGACTGCGTTTGGATGTGTGTGTGTGTTTGTGTGTGTGTTTGTGTGTGCATCATGGTCTTAAAACTTAATTGATATAAATCAAGTTACACTAGTGAAAGATACAGTCCAGTCCATGTGAATGTCACAGACTGATGGAGGCAGTGTTAGAGAATTGTATCCTTGTACAAAAAGGGTAATTGAGAGCATGTGTATATTTACATGTCCCTGGCAGATGGATATTCAAAGGCAGTGATATGGTAAGTAACACCTTCATAGATTAACTATTGGAGGAGGGGAGAAAGAGTTACTGACATGCAAAGGCAATGATGGTGAACATTTTCTTTAAACAGTATTTGAGTGTGAGAAAGGGAGAGTGATACTCACAGGGAAAGTGATATAGATAACCCTACAGTATAAAGAGTAGATCTACATTTTTCTGTCTTCATCTAGAAATTAGTAAATTGAGAACAATATATCTCCATTTTATGTTCTAATCCTAATTTGCGAACGTATATTGCACATAATCCCTTTATGTGAAATATTAGACCTTGACTCTCTCATTGTATAATCAGGCAGTAACCTTTATAAAAGAAATATATTTCATATGTATCATAAATATCCGCTCTTTAGGACATGCCTAATTTTCTTGATGTGGAAACTAGCAGAAGTCTCACTCATATTAATTATTTTTATTATAAAGTACCATGTTTTCCAGCCTTAACTTGATATTGTTTTACTGCATTGACCTATATATAATTATGTCAAATTGCTTTACTTACAGGTTATGAATTGTAATTGGTAAATTCGAAACTTCGGGTCATAGCTTTACCAATTCTTGTTTACTTACAACGTCAGTAAATTGTTATAAGCTAATAATACTGATTTTTAAAATATATTTATATTGCTATTTTATATGCATGCGTATGTTATTGTATTTTCTGGCTTCTCTAGTATGAAATAAACCCCAAAAATAAAGCTCACAATTCACAGATTACGCAAATGTTGTTGTACGCTTCATCAGTTGTATTGGGATTTAAATTCACGTTGAGCATCATAATAACCATTCCCCTTCTAGAATTTATTTTTAACATTTGGAAGCCTTCATTTTCAGCTATACTTGGCATTGACCAGAACAATTTATGCAATGGTTTTGAATTTATGTTCCATTTTGTGGAAGAACAAGTTTGCTATTACTACTTCTAAGCTATTTCAATGATTGTAATCAAGCTTTTCATAATCTGGGGAAAATATGGTCCATGAGCCATATCTAACTATAATCTGGTTTTATATATTAATTTACATCACATTTTCTGACCTTAAAATCACCTATCTGGCCTGCACCATTTGCATGCGTGGTGTAGTAGGTTCTCATTGAAAATGATGGCACCACATGGACATCAAATATAGTCATCATAGTGGACAGTTTGTTAACCTTCTATCACTAATCATAGTAATGTCCCTAAATGGAGAGTCATACCAGTATTGTGGTTTAACTTAGAAACAAAACAACTAAGCCCCCACCACCACTTTTTGTAATATCTTATTGGTCGTAGATGAAATTGGAGCAGATCTGAAATATTTTTTCATGGGATAATTTTGAAAATGTGTCTACCAGGTGGCCCATCTTTTAAAGCTTAATTTACTTCCATAAAAGACGATTGTCTCAACTTGAATTGTAATTGAAGCATATTTTACGATGTGTAGTTGGCCTTAAATGAAAATGGTGCCAACCTGACATTCTTTAAGGCCACCTTGATGGTCATTTGGAAAATCTTGTTCTCACTACCTCGCTTGAACTTATTGTTTGGCGAGATTAATGTTAATTTACTGGGGCTTGATCCTTTGTATGGAATTATGTATGCTCAGCAGTAAGAAAATAAGCATTTTCTGATTGCAGGAGTGACTTGTGCAGATCCTAAATTGTTATACCAGGTCCTGTACAATGCAACACAAGGAGCTCTTTCCAGCCGATCTACATTGGAAAGAAACTGTCAGAATGTGGGTCTAAAATTTCACGGGGAAACTCCTGGTAATGGGAACTGCTTCTATGAAGCTGTGTCCAGTCAGCTTCAGCGACTAAAACATCCAGTACAACTATCTCCACAACAATTACGCCATGATGCTGTTGCCTTCCTGAAAGATAATCAAATATTGCAGGTAAGAAAAAGTCTGTGCTGTCCATACCACGAAAGCTGGAATGTCTAGGTCATTTTTTAATGATTGTATGGTAGTATCTAGATTACATTACAAAATATAGGTATATGAAGGGAGTATATATATATATATATATATATATATATATGAAGTTTTTTGTCATCATAATTTATTCCCTACCTCTGCTGTTTCCTTGTTAATCTGAGTTACTGTGATTTTTATCCAGACAGAAAGCAGTCAATACACCATTGAGCAAGTGTGTTTGAGTGTGTGTGAGATTTTTGTGGTTAATGTGTCAGGATAATGTTGATGGGTGAGACATCATGCTACATGTTGGCAGCATGATGTCCCAGTGCTAGACATCATCATAAACTGCCTCATTGCAGACATTGTATTGATATGACTGATTTTTGTTTTAAAGCTACGTTAAAAATCCTAATCACACACAAACACACTTACCTTATGCTGCAGTCAATGTACTTTCTTCTTGTTCTAAAAATGTGAATTTGATAAAAAATAAAGAAAATACAGGTTTGTTTTGCACCTATTTCTTCATTTTGCTATTAACTTTACATATACAGATACTGGTTCAGTTTCCAACACATTGTTTCATGCCTTTGTTCCTGTAGGTTGTATGAGCATCATTTTGCCTTGTCAAGACTTCCAGGGCACAAAAAAATGATTAGGGATTCATAACACTGGGGTTTCCCTTGTGAATTGAAGTTTTCAAGGTCGAATTCAACTGTGCTAGTCCACATTAATGTTATTGATCCTTTTGAGGGTCTGAAAAGTAAGGAAAAAAGTTCGTGTTCATGCACCTAAATGCATAATGTCCTGTCCTATTAAGACTTAGATATATTGTATCAATCCATACATTCAACAAGTTAGAAAGAGCAATGATACTCCATACAGATGACCAACAATCAGAATCTTTTTAAAATCAGGTGAAAACAAATATACACTGGTGTACTGTATGGTGACAATACATTTGTCAATGCGTTCTGTCATTATCTTTCATTAAGAAAATCACTCTTTAATTTGATAGAGGAGTAATGAAAATATGCATTCATTTGTTTGCGCTTTATAACTACTGTGTGATAAAGATTGTATAAAGTTGTGCAAATTCATCCAAAATGATCCCAAACTACTGTCGTGTTGTCTTAATCAGAGAAGGAGACCTGGCCAGAAAAGACAGTGAAAGAATGAACACGAAATGCATTGATGCTGACTCAGATTTATCCAGAGACACAAACGACAAAATTACGAAACAAATAAAAGGCTACTAAATTTCAACTTAAAATAAAGTTTCCATATGAACCTAATAATAGGCTAGCAGCCTAAGTTCCATTATATTTCATCACTTTCTGGGATGCATGTACACTTCTTTAATATTATTTTTTTGCTGTTTTTCTACGACTTGCTAAGCAATAAAATACAAATCGGATTATGTTTTAAGACCGTGTGCTTTCTTATGCATGAGAAAATTAGCAGTGTGGTGAAACAGAGTGTCAGCACTATCCTATTCCTACTAATAGCCATTTCTTGATTCATGCAAATAACTTGCCATCAAAGTTCAATGTTCGTTTGCTTCTGAGTTTTTGGTTTCTTATCCTACTACATCAGAATATAAGAGAGGACAAAAATCAATGTCGATATGCAATTAATGGAAATAATGGAAATAAAGATATAACTAGTTACATTTATTGTTTCATCATTGTTCTGGTATTATCTGTTTTGGTGTTCTGGTATTTTTGTTTGTTCCAATTTTTTCCGGTGTTTACTCTGACCACTTTAATTTGAATTGTATAGAATTTGCTCAACATAAATGAGTGATTAAATATTTTACTTTAGATTAATTTATTTTAAGTTCCTCTACAATACATTCTGTCATAGTTTGCTACAATACATTCTGTCATAGTTTGAATCATACCTGCGAGTAATTTTTACAAATGCATTTTTAAAATACTGGCTATCTAGACAATCCGATTCAGAATAGGGCTGATTAGGCCTAGACGATTCAGTTTCGGCCTAAGCTTAATACAGTAGCTGATGATAGTGATGGCAATTTATTTTAAAGCTATAAATTATATAAATTATTGTTGTTAAAATAGTGTTAATGAAAAAGAAAATATAGTCATTATATAGTATAATGTATACGAATATGTATTAATAATACAAAAATAAATAGACTTTACCTGCATTTGTCTGACTTTGCGGTGTTTAGAAGGACCCCCTGTTTATTCCTGTGAATTGTTTCAAATTAATATTTGGATATTTTATTGTTGGCTCACTTCACTGGTACAAGAATGAGTGATGTTGAAACAATGGATAGCATTACTGATTTATATTCTTTGATTCACATGGATTTCATTTCTTTTTTGGATTAAAGCAATTCAAGATGAATTCTAACGTAGAATTGAAGACAATTTACTACCAGATTATACTAGATAGGAAAAACATGGAGATATTAAATGTTTTCACCGTCTTCGCTAGAAGAGATGTAGAGATATTACACGTTTTAATTTAGTCTATTATAAAATGTTTTTATCTTTTTGACAACATTTGCAAATTCACAAAGTCTGGAAAATTATGACTACATGCTATATCTAGATTTCATTTTTTTAATCATTATTTGGCATTATACCTTGAGGTTTATGAATAGAGAAATTAAACCCCACCAAAACATAAATATGTAACAGTGAGGGTAAATCCAAACACTTTAACAGTTCTTTTTACAGATGCATTATTCAAAATACCTTGAGCATAGCTACATATAGCATTATAAGGGTTCAGATAACTTTAATAAATACTCTAAAATTAAAATTAGGAAGTAGATATATTTGTATGATCAAAATACCATTGTCTGAACAAGCAGACTATGGCATTAATGAAATCAGAATCCTAATGCAGCATTAATGGAATCAGAATCCTAATAGAGCATTAATGGAATCAGAAGCCTAATATAGCATTAATGGAATCAGAATCCTAATATAGCATTAATGGAATAAGAATCCTAATGCAGTATTAATGGAATCAGAATCCTAATACAGCATTAATGGAATCAGAATCCTAATACAGCATTAATGAAATCAGAATCCTAATACAGCATTAATGGAATCAGAATCCTAATACAGCATTAATTTAATTAGAATCCTAATACAGCATTAATGGAATCAGAATCCTAATACAGCATTACTGAATCAGAATCCTGAATCAATAACCTTATACATCTCTAATGGAATCAGAATCCATATGCAGCATTATGGAATCAGAATCCTAAAAGAGCACTAATGGAATCCTAATACAGCATTAATGGAATCAGAATCCTAATACAGCATAAATGTAATCAGAATCCTAATACATCATTAATGGAATCAGAATACTAATACATCATTATGGAATCAGAATCCTAATATAGCATTAATGGAATCAGAATGCTAATACAGCATTAATGGAATCAGAATCCAAATGCAGCATTAATGGAATCAGAATCCAAATGCAGCATTAATGGAATCAAAATCTTAATACAGCATTAATGGAATCAGAATCCTAATACATCATTAATGGAATCAGAATCCTAATACAGCATTATGGAATCAGAATCCTAATATAGCATTATTGGAATCAGAATGCTAATACAGCATTAATGGAATCAGAATCCAAATGCAGCATTAATGGAATCAGAATCCAAATGCAGCATTAATGGAATCAAAATCTTAATACAGCATTAATGGAATCAGAATCCTAATACATCATTAATGGAATCAACAGCATTAATGGAATCAGAATCCTAATACAGCATTATGGAATCAGAATCCTAATATAGCATTAATGTAATCAGAATCCTAATACAGCATTATGGAATCAGAATCCTAATACAGCATTATGGAATCAAAATCCTAATATAGCATTAATGGAATCAGAATCCTAATACAGCATTATGGAATCAGAATCCTAATACATCATTAATGGAATCAGAATCCTAATACAGCATAAATGGAATCAGAATCCTAATACAGCATTAATGGAATAAGAATACTAATACAGGATTATGGAATCAGATTCCTAATACAGCATTAATGGAATCAGAATCCTAATACAGCGTTAATGGAATCAGAATCCAAATACAGCATTAATAGAATCAGAATCCAAATACAGCATTAATGAAACAAGAATACTAATACAGCATTATTAAATAGATAGGAAATCTGTTATGATAGTCAGTAAAGCACCAATTCAAGAAAGTGAAACTCAACCAGAGCTTACGTTATCTGAACAAAATAGTCTTAGTTTGGAGCCAAATGATCCAAAAGACATTACATATGAGTAGTGAAAAAATATACTTAACACAAGGAACAGTTTCCAAACTTGTACATGCTTGAAAATCTAGATTTCTATTTAAATAGGACTTGAACATAGTATAGCTGGAAGAAAGATAGATGGATATTGAAGTGTTGGGTGTGTAGTGAACTATTGCCGTTTCCTCCTTTCTATCATTTGTTTTACTACACGCCCTTGGTTTTGTAACAAGTGGACCTCCCACCCCCATTAGATAAAATCTTGGCAGCATCTATGAAGTGAAAACAGTGGAGTTGCAGCTGGAGAAAATGTGTATAGAAGCTGAAGGGCAGTGTTTAACAGCTGGTTTACAATGACTTTATTTTTAAATATCTTTTCCCTTTCATTCAATAAAACCTGTCTTGAAATACCACTGCTATGAGAGACCACCTGTCTTGAGAAACTCCCTTATCAATGCTCAAATTTTAAGATTATGTAGCATTGTGACCTGTTTGGAGAGTCCATATGTTTGGGGCAAAAGAGGTGATCTTTCAAGACAGGTTCTACTGTATTACATTTATTTATTTCTGTATTTTTTATTTTATTTAAATTTGTAACAGAAAGCAGGACACTTGATACAGTGAGTTGTCACTGAAAACTGAAAATTGGTCATTGAAAAGTTATTGAATAACAGCATTCCAAATCTGTATGAACCCTGTTTTAGACATATTCCTTTTGACACACTATCAGGAAATATTACATTTTTCTTAATTTAAAAATATATAAATCACAAAACAACTTTATTGGATTTTTTTAATTCTAATTACAAGGTATGATATACATATTTTTGTACAGTACTAAAACGCCAATACAAAATGTCTAATTCTCAAAGACAATATGTTCTAGAATCAGAATCCTCATGCAAAGAATTTAAAGTTCCAACTAAACATTAGTTACACATGTTAGAGGAGCCTGAGTTCGATTCCTAGAGAACCCTATTATATTCCTTAAATCAGTATGTGATGTCATAAGTTGAAAATACTAAAAGTCAGTTAAAGGTCTGATTTAAATTGATTATTCATAAACTAAAACTGTCAAAACATTTAATTAACATTTTAACGTTGTTTTTTCTGCGTTTATTGTGGTATAAACTGTCAGTTGTCGACTCACACAACAAATAACGCTCGAACATTGCTCGCTGTTATTTTGTTTGCGTCATTAAGAAACATAACTCATATGAGCATAGTAATACATTTGTTTTTAAGTAGCTATTTATAGCAATTGGGGTTGTCCTTCTTGATCGTAATAAGGTCATCATAAGACCAGTCCTTCAACCAACGGAAGCCTATGTAAAGAATTTGAACAATGCTACCGTGATTTTTATATTTTACCATAATAGACACGTGTATTCAAAGTGGAAGCTCAATATTTAAAGTCACAATGTCATGGCTGTAAGAATGCATGCGTTAATAGACTGACAGGGTGATTTGGCATATTCATCACTGTTCTGACACGTGAGAGATCTAATTTCGTTCTTCAAAAACAATTTTCGTGTTTATGAACAGGCTGGACTAATACATATATTTTAGGTTATAGAAAGTGTGTGATCAGTTTTGTTGGTTCAGACATACACAGTTGTAAAGAAATTGAGCACTTATTTTATCTCTCTAGTGTTACGTGTATTTGATTTGGGTCATTTGTTTTTTTCTTTTAACTGTTTGTCAGATTCAAATTTGACATTTTAAGTTTAAGATTCATTCATTGGGATATATTTTTTTAGAAAGTGGGATGACATGTACTCTAGGAACAAACACCAGGTGTTGACCTCATTTCTGAATTGGTTTCAGAGTTGTAAACAAGCTTTTAAAATGATTGGTTGATTCCAAGGACATTATGGAGCTTTATTATAAACATCTTTCTATTTTTAGTTGGGTCATACGGTGTGTACGAGATTTTTTGAACGTAAATTTGTTCTAAAAGATTCTAGAAGATCATGTGACCCCTTTCTTGTTTACGTAAAAACAGGTATATAAATTATGTTTTGGAGCGAACTATATAGTATAAGTTGGGCTGTTAGAACACTAAGTTGTGTGTATTGTTTTGAGTTATTTTAAATTACCTTGTATTGGAAATTATTTCAATTGGTTTGTATCAAGAGGATTTATTTTGTTATTTATCTGGAAAATAATTGTGCTCATTGAATTTCATTACCAAGAACTGACCTCATCACGTGACATCATCTTCCATCTTGGATGCTTTACAAAGATTCGAAATTGGAATTATTTGGACATTTTATTACCAGGACTTTTGCAATTTCTCTAGTGGATTATATTTTGAATTATTTTTGGATTAATTTTGGAATTGATTCTTAAAACAGTAAGTTTATTTTTCTTTTCTAGAAAATATTTGTGCTCAATAAATTGTTTATTAAGTTTTTACAAGCTTGTTATTTTCACTCTTTCTGTGTTACTGTTTATTCGAGCCTAAGCACGTAACACTAGTTATTCCTTGATTTGTTTAGTGTCAATGGTTCATATCCAGATTCCTCTCATCAAGTTTGGGACATCAATGTAGAAAATAAACAGACACACAAAATGACAGCAGAGAGAGATGCTGATATAGAATGCTCTTGGTTTAACAAGTTTAACACGGGGATTAAAGACACCAAGACAATATAATTTGTGAAATTTCTGTGTATTGCTTACACTTTTCTAAGTATATTGCAATACCAATTACAATACAGCAATGTAAAATCACTATAAAAATGAAAGATTATATGACACATTCATGTATTTACTACTTTAATATTTGTTCTTCTATCTAACTATTTTTTAAATTCATTTTCATAATTTGTCTATAATTATTTATTAGAAATTGCCAGATAAAAAGCCCAGGAGTTATACATCATGTTTTGTAAATAATTATTCTAGCCTGGATAGTTGACACATAACTTGAACATCATGTATTTCCTTCACATCTTTGGAACTAAACTGGAAGGTGAAAATATTTAAATGATAGATGGACTGGTTAATGAAACCTCTCATACAGTTTATTGTATTATGTTATATTGCTGTATGGGATTTTGAGCAGATTCAGTAACATTTACTTCATTGTTGGGTTTGTAATGGTCATTTAAATATTTTCTTCAGTTTGTTGAGGTCATATGAGCATTTATAGTTGCGTGAGATATTACTGCAGAAGAGTCTTGAGCAGACAATGTTATATTTGAACATACATTGGAATAAATGTTACTCATTTGTTGTTTATGTTGAGTGCTGGGCCTTGTGTATGATTTCAATGATAGTTCATTGGAGTGGTCAGACAGAGACATAATGTACCTAGCTGGAAGGTTGGCATCTGTCATTGCATTCAAAGCTTTAGCACAAAGAGAGTCAGCAGTATATTATTGCAGATATATGGGCATTTTTGCAATTGTCAGGCATAAAACTGCTAAATTGTCCCTGTCCAACACATCTTGTGGTGTACCACATTTGACACAATTGGCGATTTTTAAAGCATCTTTATCAATGTGACAAAACAGTGATTAAGCTATTGGATAAATGCGTGTGAAGTATTTTACTTACCTGACTGGCCAGTTTTGACCACCAGTTGCATACATTCTCTTTTCAGAATGTTCCTCCTTAGCATTTAAGTATCCCTGATCATTTTTATGCATAGTCAAAATGACATTCAGCCCCAGTTTCATCAAACCTGATTTCAAGACTGGTACATGTTAATTAGCTGTGGAATTCTAATCCACATGTAACAGTGGATGGAGAGCAGAGGTATAACCAAACCCAGAGTATCTGAGTGTGATAGGATTATTTTGCATCAGGTACTGATTCATTGCATACATGTCTGATGGAAGAATAATTGGTTTGTTTCGAGTTGATCTTAATTTACCTCAGGGTCTGTAACAATATTAATTAAATGACTACATTCAACCTAACTATAGCAATTAATATTAGCCCTGATATTTTTTAAAGTGTATTTATGGTATGCCTTCGCTTGGGCTTCAGTGAGCATTCTCTTTCATTTTGTGGTGACCTTGGGGGCTGCTTCGTAATAAAATATGGTGAACATTTGGGCGAAATGTGCAGAATCTGATCCAACTATATATTCTACTCTTTGCGTCATTCTGAAATTCATATGTTTTTTTTCAGCTTCGTAGTAACTATTTTATAACATTTTAAATATTTAGAGTTTTGGGAAGAATCATTCAGGCATATCTCCTTTCCATAATTTGTATTTATATAACAAAATTTGTTACATTTTTAATGCTGTCACAAATATTATTTTAAAGGTAAACTACATTTTATGCACTCAAAAGCAAGTTAAGTCTCATTTTGATAAAAATGGCATGAATGTTTTACATTTACAATGAAACGAAAATATTGCCTTTTCATAATATATAATTTAAGAAAATAATATATAAGAACAAATTAAGTATCAAGCAATATTACTTAAACTCACATTAATGAACAGTCCAGTATACTGGTTATTGTTATTATTATAGTTAATTTATTATGATTATTGAATGAATGAAAAAATCTGACCCATTTGAGTCGTTTTCTTGGGTAGAGTTTGAGTACCGCTGTTTAGATATGTTTAAGAGATCTTCCTCATTAAGTGATATTAAGTGTTTTTGGTTTGTGGTCATTCTGGTTATCAACTGGGAACTGTACTGGTGTTTGTATATTGAAACTAAATGATAACTCAGTTTGTGATGCTTCTTCCATTTCAAAGGATTCGTCAAATATGGATGGGTCAAAATTTTCAATATTGTCATGCATGAAATCTATCTTATAAGGCAAAGTAAAGCAAAATAGATGAAAAATACCTAAATTCTGAAATTTTCGTTTAATAATAGCTATTATACTGGTGACATTGACCTAGTGCACTTAAAACATTTTTATCCAAATTTTTCACAAAGTTGACCAAAACAAAAGAATGATTTTATTCATAAAAGTTGAGAAATATCTAATGCTTTAGCCTTTTGGTTGTTAATATATTCAATTTTTAAAATAAATTGTAGAAATGTTCTTTTCATTTAATGCTTACATCTTGTCTGCCTTCACTGGCAGTGTTTATTTTCTTTTCAACAACTGACTATTTAAAGTGGGTATTCTTAGGAAAGTAGTTTTCTCCTAACAGTTCATACAGACATAAATGCAATTGATTTTTATCACGTGATAAGATTCTGACCAATGGAAATATTACTTTTCTCTGCCAGCTACTTGCATTGTAATTATGTCCTAATGAAATCATTTTTCATTTTATTCATGCATGCTTAATCCAAATGAAAACTTGCGGTACAAATAATAGAACATTTGCATGAAGAACAATTGCTCATTAAACAATGAGTATGTCATAACACTACAATTATTTATCAATTACTTGTGAAACACTTAATGTACTAATTACTGATAAAAAATCGGGTATCTGTAAAAAAAATTACTGCAGAATATTGATGCTCACAATTCACTGATGTTTTGAAAAAACCACTGACTCGACATTATGTTGATGACAACCTTAAAGGACATATGTTACTCATGTAAGTAATCATCAAGTTTTGGACTAAAAATTAAGTTCAACATTCTTAATGTCACTATAATTAGTTCCATTCTTTAACATATTTTAATTTTTTTCCACAATTGTCTATTGAGCATAAACTGGCTTAGTTGAGATGTAGTTTATGGTAAAGTGTAGTGGCTGAAATAGCCAGGATCGAACAAATCAGTGATTTCATTGTTTTTCAAATCAATTAACATCTTTGCCCTTTGCAGGGCTTTGAACATATTAGATCTTGACACTGCTTGCTAGCTGTATTGTTCAATGGGCAGCTGGTCGCATGTTTGGCTTCACTGGTGAAATGATGACTTTATTTAAATTGATGGTTAACTCTGTTTGCTACCTTTGAATCATAGTGCTAACACCATGGGCCTTATAAAGTAGTTGGTGGTGTATGATATGGACATGATTTTTAAGAAAGAGATACTGCATATTATTTACTTTTCTAACGAATAAGCTTGTGTAGTTGCTGCATCAGCTTCCTTTGAAGTTGCATGTAAGTGGTTGACAGGTGTTTGATATGTGCTCATACAGGTGGTAGCTTTGTTCAGTCATTGAAACAACTGCTGTTTCTATTCAACATTCTTCTGTTATTTTGCATTCTTTATTTTGGGGTATTTGTAGAAGTTAATTCAAGAAATTCAAACCTACAAATATAATACTACCTTTCTTAGTCAAAACTATTAATTTTAGTTATGTAAAAGATGTGCTTTAAAACAAATTATATATTGAATCCCACATAAATAAACGATAATACTCTACTCCTATTTATAATATATTTAAGTAGAATATTGGTGGTTAAATATTCAATGATATCATGGACTGGTATTTGGATTAAATGATGTGTTTGAAACCTCCATGTGGAATTCTGCTGTGATAATAAGAAACTTTCCTATGTCCTGAATCATTGAGAAAATTCATGTCAAATGGATATCAAACCTAACATCATGTCATACTGATCCGATATATTTTGTCCAAGTGTCAGGTATGGGGCTTGTTGCCGGTTTTTCATCTATTTTAGTCCCCCCAAAAAACTGCCAGAAAAATAATCACTGTAGGTTGGTGTAAGTTAGCTGATCAAACGAAACAATGTTTTATTTTGAACTCTACAGGTATCTGATGGGTGCATAGACTTGGCTGGATTCATGTGCAATGAGAGTTTTGAGGAGTACTGTGCAAGAATGGCAGAGGATGGTGAATGGGCAGACCACGTTTTGGTGGTTGCAATGGCTAGGACATTACAGATAGATATAGTGATAGTCACAAGCGCACCGCACTCAGGCAATGATGACAATATTGCATGGGTTGTTGGCCATGACAATTTTAAAGAAGAACCAATTCTCCTTGGACACGTATGGGAACACCACTACGAATCATTGGAACCAACAGGTAATTACATTAATATTTTTATATATGTGTGCATATATATGAAACAGAAAGAAGAGTGTGCATCACTGGATTTTTTTTGTTCCAAGCAGGGATCGAACACATGATGCATGTAACGACATCTTCAACTCGCATGTACTTCTCATGCACCATTGTGTTCACATACTTCACTATATGTTTATCTCCTTACAAAGAACATTATAAGATTGTTAAAATCCTCCACAACATTTTACAAATCCAACATACAGCTTTTTGCTGTAGTGTGCCTTAATATCTTTAAAAAAGTTTAGCGATGATAGCATTCCATCTTGAGATCTGTCTGTTATTGCTAGAAACAAGAAATGACCGCTAAAGTGGCCTGATGGTTAGAGTGTTTGCCTTGGATGTGGGAGGAAGTGGGTACAATCAGTGGTTGAGTGATACTAAAGACTTGTAAAAATGGTATTAAGAGCTGCTTTGCTTGGCACTCAGCATTAAGTGGTTAGAGTTAGGACTGATCGGCCTGGTGTCAGGATAATGTGTCTAGGTGGAACATCATGTTACATGTCTGCGGCATGATGCCCCAGTGCTAGTTACAATATAGTTAGTTTTGCCCATCACTCCTGCTGGGGTATAGGCCCCCAATTAAAGATTGTCAGAGACCTCTGTCTTGTGCCATCCTTTCAAGCTGACTCTAGGTGGGACACAGCTTAGTGATGTCCGCCTCGAGGTCACATCGCCAGGTGATTCTTTGTCAGCCCCATCTCAGCTTGCCTTGAGGGATTATCTCAATGCCTACCTGGTAATGTTGGTTGGTGTCTTATGTAGGGTGTGTCCTATCCATCCACTCCTTCTCTTCTTGATTTTATCCGCTAACGGAAGCTGGGAAGTTCTCTGCCACATGTTGGCATTGCAGATGGTGTCTTGCCAGTTGATCTGGATATTTCTTCTTCGACAGCTGTTGATGAAGTTCTGAAATCTCCTTATGGCCGACTTGATGGTTTTCCAGGTCTCTTCTCCATACAGTAGGACTGACTTCATGTCGGAGTTGAACAATCTTGGTAGTCAAGGCAAGTTTCAGGTATTCTTGAGCTGTTTGAAAGCTGCTCTTGCATTTCCAATCCTTGCCTTGATGTCTGCATATATGCTACTCTGCAGGTTAATAATGCTGCCCAAGTATGTTAAAGGCTCCACCTTTACAAGATGACTTCCATGCATTGAGTCTGTGTTGTTACTGACAAAAGTGATCTTGAGGATCTTGGTTTCGTCACTATAAACTGCCTCACTGCAGACATTATAGTGATATGACTGAAAATATGTTAAAGCTACTTTGACAAAATTTAAATCACAAGCACAAAAACAACAAAGAACTTTTTCCCATAATGTGCTTTACAGTTTATAAAATGATACCATTCCACCTTGCGATCTGCCTATCATTGCGAAAAACAACAAACAAATCGTCTAATGACTTCACAAAAACTAACAAAAACTTCACGAAATTGTACAAAACGATGTCAATATGCAATCAGAAAAAACAGTCATGATTAAAAGTAGAAAATCCTTAACTTGTTTTGTATTTCTTAAAATAAATTTGAGGAAAATAAACAGAATTTGACACAAAAAATCCATATATGAAAGGCTTTCTAATTTATTCAAATGAAAATTACCAAACACCAAATATGACTGCCATTACTAAAACAGAATATCATTTAAATTATTTATTTTTAATTTCACGCAACAGAATTTAATTTAAATCAACAAAAGCATCCAGAACCTACATTAAATATTTTCAGCATGTTTTTATGTTTCTAATTTCATAGAGTTTTTGTAGTTGTAGTCATATCATCTTATTTGTTGTAAATTGCTTAGCGCTTCTTAAATTAAGCATGAAACAAAGTCTTCTTTTATTACTATAATTTTCATTGGTCCAGAGAACTGTTCATGAATATTAATATCTCACTGGTCTAAGTGACAGTTTGTGACTCTATTGATGTTTTGAAACACAATCAAACAGCTGTCCATGGACTAATACTTGCATTCATCTACTCTATAACAAAGGACCTACATATAAATCCACAATAATGATATACTGCCCTTATTTAGTTCAACATGATTTTGGCTAAATCCTATTATCAAGGAATCACTGAAGGACAAAATATTTCAAATGCACCCAGTGTTTGGAAGCGCAGTTTTCTAGTATATGAGCAACATTTGAATTAAAACTGGTATCTAATAATTTGATACTTAAATTTAGAAAATGTATAGATATGTGCAGGATGTATTGTGAGAGGATGCAATCATGTATTGTTTTCTAGTAAAGTAGCTTACTGTATAGATTTTGAATATTCATAATAAATGCCTCTCGTGTTAATGTCTTGGAATATCATTGGGAATCTTTGGACCAACCATTATTTTTTTCGTACATGTAATTATATTTATTTATTTTTGTAAATTGTCAAGTATGGCTGAGCCAGTTATGAAGAATGAGTTTATATTGCTTCCTAGGACATTCTCAGGTAAGGTTGTCAGTGGTGTCATTTCCAAAGTAAAAATTGAGAAATCCTGCTTTCACCTTCTCTCAAAAGCTAATCTAATTTTGATTAAACTTGCGTAGAAAGTATTGGGTACATGCAAGGATGCAATTGGGCATTGATCACACTTGCTAGCAATGTGTCTGAGGACTTGCACCATTAAAAGAAAAAAAACCCACTAATATAAGAAGTTGCAAATTCTCTGATAATGCTGTATTAAATATTCTTCCATTGCAATTAAACAATACAGAAAATGTTTTGTTCCTATGGCAGCAATATATGATCTGCTACTATTGCCTTGCCTTCATCTTCTGGAAGATTAAAACCCAACCCCCTTGACCAATCTTGTAATTCACTGACGTGCTTCAGTCCACTATTCGACCTCACTGATGTGTACACTACAGCCATATATTTACGCTCCTATTCAGACACTAGTATTTTCGTTATTCCCACTTTGAAAATAGTCAAATAGACAACATTCTTTTCTATACTAGGATCCAGCAACGTGGAACGAATTGCCCTTTCAATTAGACACAAAGACACTTACCTGTTTCGACTGTAAGAACAGACTGAAAGACCTAAAATTGTTTCCTTTTCTTTAATATTTTATTTAATAATTTGTATGGTGTTTGTCTGTTTGTAATCATCTCATTATATATGTGTTTAGGTGTTGTCTAATGTTGTAAAGCGCTTAGAGCTTCTAAAGGTTAGGTTCTATACAAAGTCTGCATTATTGTTATTAATAATATTTATTACTCTTAGCCTCCCATTACATGCAAAATGTAAAAAATGTGAACCAGAAAGAAACCAGAACCAGTCAAACTTCTATATCATTGGTCCATATCTGATAGTCCTTTCCTTGTATGCCTTCATGTTTGCTAATCATTTGTGCATAATTGGCATTGTTTTCGGGTGTGAAGATTTTTTAAAATATAAATTAATGTGTTTTTATCTATTTGTTTAGTTTGCCCTTATCAGAAGGAATTGCCCCTGTGTTAGAATTGTGTTTAAGAACTTGCTATAACTGTATTCTAAAATAGTAATGCCAAGGGTTAATATTGCAATCTGTTTGTATTTTGATTTTAATTCCTTCCTTTGTATCAGTTGTGGAAATTGAATAATTCTTAAGTACATGATTAGTCATCATCACTATATTTGTTGGATTGAAATAATCTTCATCAGTATGTTTTGCATAAGTATGTAGATCATTATGATTATAATTGTTGCATTAAAGAATTGTCTTGCACCACTTTGCCAGTACATTTTTAAATCAAAATATTTTGATAATATATTTACAGTAAAAAAAATAGTAACTTGAGTAATACATACTATATTTGTCATTTTTCTCACCGAATTTCGGGAAATGTCGGCTTAGCCCCCCCCCCCATAAAACCACGTGGGATACTTATCCCACACATTATATTGCACTTGCATACAAAACAGTGTTTATGTATATAGCGTGGCCATGTTTGAGACTTGACCAAGAATTGGCATACTTTATAAAAGAATGACAACCGTATATTCTTTAATCCCAGTATTGCATGGGCTTTTTTCCAGTGGGAGATTATCATCTCTGAAGTATGCAGAAATTAAATCATCCTTCTGTGGTCCCAGGAGAATATGGGACCTTTCACTCACGTCCTATGATGTATAGGTCTGTGTCAACAGTTAGTATTATGCAATGCCCCTGAAGAGTTTCAGAAGACAGGGTTGGAGGGCCCAGTGAAAGCATCTGGTTGCATGCCTCCCAGACAAGGGACTGTAGGAATCTAAATCTGGATGTCTGATGTATATCAGATCTTTGACTGACTTCTTGACAGGTCACCAGCAACTAATCATTGAAGTTAAATCAATGGTCTAGATTGGGTTGACATCCCCACTATCTATATGTGACTGATTCATTCTGGTGGGGATAAGGAGTCATGCAGTATTAGTCTACAAATGGAATATTTCTAGTCCCATTCAGAGCAGAACAGTTTTTGCTGGACTGAGAATTTGCTAAAGTCTTCTCCAACAGCAGGACCTGGTAAAGATGAGAGGTATTCTTTGTCTCCTACAAGTCCATTTGTAAGTGAAACATATCTCTACCCATAATGCGTAGAGGGACAATAATACTCCATTTCACAAGATTGGTCCCCCCTCCCCCACCGCCTTGTCAGGTCAGAGCTTGACAGAGGTGGTGTTCCTCTAAGAAGTCAGTTCTTTATTTCTAGGATTTTGCATATAATTCGAGATTCAAGATATCAACTTTGACAAGGGATTTTGTCCCCTAGAGCATTCAGCAGGAAAATTAGGCATTACATTATTGTGGTCAGTTTTAACCACCCTCACTGGTGGGGCCCCGAGTGGTTGAGTGGTCTATAGCGTTCTCCATTACGGATCACTGCCATCTCGCCTCTGTCTACATGGGCTCAAGTCTCATATTTGGCCAATGTGGGTATGTGAGAAAGCTTGCTAGTAGCTTCTTGCTGCTCAGTGGTTTTCCCGGATTCTTCCTTTACCATTAATACTGGCTGCCATGTATAGTTTATCTTGTGCTGAGAAATGCCGTTCAACCCTACAGCAACAACAACAACAACAACCATCTCACTGGCCATTTCCCACCCCTATAACAAAAACTACATATTTAAGAAATACCTGGAATAATTAATAACATATTATATACATATTCTTTGTAAGAGATCCTCAAGGGAGAGTGAACATTGACTATACGAGTCATCCTCTATAAATAAAGTTTAAAATTAACATTATATTGTTGTTGTTGTTATAACAATAATTTCAGTAGTTAATGTCTGCTTTTATTGTATTTTTAGACTCGACAGAACTCGAGGTGAAATGTCAGAGGCAAGCTGTGGAAAAGATGGGATTTGATGCAGATGATACTAAGGTTTGTTTTAGAAAACATTGTAACGTTATTCTTATTGGCATACACACGCATGAGATTGGAAGTAAACATCTGTCTAAATAAACTATTGAGTTTGCGTTAATCATACAAGAGTTGTAATTTTGTTAAGTGCATAGTACTACTTATTCACACTTGTTTTATATCATAAAAGTAACTTTGGATGTGTATGTTAGAGGTGTCTTCATATGCTTTCTGTGGGAACAGACTAGTTACAGAATTACTTTTCTCATCTCAAAGTTTTGTTGAACAATAAGTTAGAACTAATGTCACTGTTCATTTTTATAAGTTCCTGGTCATGTAGAACTTATTAATTTACTTTATTTTGTTTCAAATAGTATGCATTTTATATGGACTATTTCAAACCATCTAATGATTCTTTGCATTATCAATACATTGAACTCTCGCCTGATTTGTATCGAAATTCACTTCTCCGTTTTGGTCATTGCTATGTAATCATAGCTATGAATATACTAATAAAATTAACATTTAAAATGCACACCATGGGCATTGAGAAGAGAACTTATTGCTCTCAAAATATTGTGTTCAGAGGGATTTTCCTGTGCAGTTTGAACAGTTCACTTGGTTACCGCCATGACTAACCCTGAGAAAGGCAAACATTGATTGGCTAACTAAGATTATGTAGCGTGAAAAGGAGTTTATAAATATGAGTGCAGACTGTGCGCCAGCAGATAGCTGTTAGAGAGACAAAGTATGAACATCTACGTAGAAAAGAAATTTGATCTTATATTCTATCACCATCAATTGTATCATTTTACATAACCGATAATTAGTTTGACCCTATAAAATCCCAAAACTGAATCAGATAACTATGAGAAATTTTAAGAAGATTTATTACATGATTGCTATTGAATTTAAATGTCGTATAATTATTATTTAATTCTTTATGAAGACTCTATCTCCCACCACACTGCTCAAGCACACTAGCACTAAAATTATTAATGAGATACACAGTATGAGATTAGCTTGGTTTATTATGCAGGATTCTCTTGCTACCAGGAATTGGGAAAAAGTGAGGAGAATTGATCATTTTTTCCCCGACTGAAAAGTTGTTAAATTTCACAAATTTTGATGAAAGTCTGGAAAAATCTAAGATTTTTCTGCAACCATTTGACATGCAAGCAATCATGTTGCTGAGTCATAACTAATTGATCCGGAGTATAAATTTATCGAGCTGTAACCAGAATATTCGGATGGTTCAGTATGGATCATTCGGGTGCATGCAATAAGCATGCTGAGTCAATCCATGTGCATAGTGCATTAGATTTGTCTAGTAGACTTTTATTTTCAAAGTCAGCTCGATATCCATATCTTTTGTTACATAGAAAGTATGAAAACCAGTCTAGCATCACAAGAGGCCAACATGGTCATGGAAAAGTGTAGCCGCTTACCAGATGGCAGAGCAAACTTGAACGTTTTTAGATCGAGGGATACATGGATGAAATCGATATGAAAATTACTTATTAAATCCGAAATTGTGAGTATTACAATTGTTATGTCTTTAATCTGCTGAAAGACAAGATAAAACTACGGCGTTGATAAAATGTTACCTGGATTTTGCAATTTGCATTGCTAGTCACATGAGTACACAAATCTAACAACCCAAGTTTTCAAATATTGATGATAAAAAACTTTAATTTTTTTTATATGAACACAAAATTCTCCAAATTTATATATTCCAAGAATAAGTTCTGGAATTTTGTTATATCAAGTAACTACACATTTGACATTTGCTTTCTGCTTGATAAATCAAACTGGCCAGATTGCATGTTTTAACAAAAAGTATCTGACTGTACAAAACATTACAAAGGAGTTTATTGTTCATATCACATGACTATTGGACTTACAAAGTTGTCATTTGAAATTTGTGAAGTCATGTGACTAATAATGCAAAAGGCAAGTACAGATTCAGGTTTCATATATGTCATTGTTTCATCGAGTTTGTCAGCGGATTAAAGACATAACATTTAACTTGCCATTTCAGAGAAAATAAAACATTTTCATATCGATTTCATGCTCGGCCCACTTGTAAGCAACTACCATATGTGGCTATGCACGGTGGTGACAGATTCCAATTTTTTTTATGCATTTGCAAAGACCCCACACCCCAACCTATATGTCCAGTTTTGAAAAATGGGATGGGAATATTTGAATGAAACCTGGATTAGAAATCTAACTGCTATTCATTTTAAGCCAGATTTGCAGTCCAAATTGTTGACTTGCAGAGGTGAAATGAGAAATTGTCGTCCCTTGTATTATATTTTGAAAAACTATATGAGCCCCTGTATCAATACAGGTTTCATAACTCGTTAAATGAATTATAAGAAAACATGTTGATTTTACCAAAAATTCAGTTCTTGTTGTATATAATCAGTATATAAATTTGAAGGTTTTTTTGTCAAAATTTAACCCATTTGAAAATGTTTTTAAATGATAGATTTTAACCATTCTGATTATGACATCTTTAAAGTGCCCTTTTGGGAGGATAATTTCCATGTCTTTTTATACACTGATGCATGTGTGTGGATGATGACTGTTTCCTATTGTTATATATTGTCCATCCTTGATTGATTGCAAATAGTTTATACATAAAAACATTTTATACATAAAAACATTGATACACGTTCAGTAATTTCCTTTCTTCGTTCCTTTTAACTCTACTTGTCATAGACCAGGAAGTATATGGGTTATTCTTTCCTCCCTCACTCATCAGACAATTGCACAAGTTTGTTATCACTGCTCATTTTAAACTGCATGTAAGATTGTCAGGTAAATTTCTTCACATAATGCTTCTCAGACATCTATTATGGTCACCATAGTGGTCATCTTGAAAATGATTCTTCTAAATGGATGGTCGAATTAACAGGTGGTTTGCATTAATTCTTCTGATTAGGTTTTCCTTAATAAAATTGGTGCTTATCTGGTGTCCATTATGGCTTCCATAATCTATCTTCAGAATATTGTTATTGCAACTATTACTAAACAGAAAGTCACAAAGATGGAGGTTTTACCTAAAATAGCTATCTGTGCAGTGATGTGGGACTTAAACGTAAATGGTGCTCATCTGAGATTTTTACTGAAATAGTTGTGATGTCTTGTTGCTTGTGATTGAAAATAGTGACGACATGACATTTAATATTGACCTTGAAAATCTTGTTATTAATATTCCTTCCAAAATGAAGGTCATATTGACATAAGGTTTTCACCAAAAGACTGCTTGTGACATCTACTTGGTCAGAAATGGAAAAGGTGCTGATCTGAGTCCAATATAGTCACAACAAGTCACATCATACACATCCTCTAAACACTTCTCTTTTGAACTGAAAGTCATTTTGACATGAAAATTTCACCAGAAGACTTCTTATGATGTCTAGGTAGTAGTAAGCAGATCTGATGCTGATCTGTTGTTTAATATGGCTGTCATAGGGAGTCAAAAGTCAAATCATCACAGGGGTTTCATTAAAATACTTGTTATAATGTTTTGTTTATCCTAAATTAAAAAGATGTGATCTGAAATTTGGTATGTGGCAGCTTTAAATAATAACCTGTTGAATCGGTATGAACATGTTACCTGTTGTACATCCAATGAGGTTGGCATTACAGCTGTCATGAAGATCTTCTTGTTATTGTGAATATTAATGGATCTCATTCCTTCCATGATTTGTGTAAGATTTATTGTTCCATTTCACTTCCAGATGGATGTAGTAAATGACATTTCTGGTAAGAGCAATTCTGGTGTAAGAAACCCATTCCTTTATTATACATAGTCCCAATGGTAAGCGTTTTTTCACTTGTTCATATAAACATATACATACATGAACACCTACTACCTCTGTTGAAATCGAATTTGGTGTGTTTGTATACAAAGTTGTGCATATAAGTGCACATAAGGTTCCTTTTGTTTTTGTAATAAATTGTGGACCCCTCACACAAGTCCCTGTCTGTGGCAGGAAAGCAACCTCATGAAAGATATGGTCTTCCCAGAGTTTTTTTTAATTTCATCATTACTATATATGATGCGAATAATTTAGCTTTAAAACAATTAAATAGTGGTTTTGGCTTTATTGAATCAATATGATCAACTTTGCGTCAGTGTTATGTGAAATAATGATGACACTGAGGATTATACTTGATGTAAAACCACACTGAGAGGTACTACATTTTTCATATGCCTATATTTTGGATATTTTTTTCTTTGAAACTAAATGTCATGAAAAAATTTATATACATTTCCTAATTCATTACATTTTGCAAGTTTGATGCTCTGCGGTAATATTTTAAACCACGTTTCTTTTACATAATATTCTGCAGTTTCAATTATCTATCAATCCTCTTTTTCATGATATAATGTCAAGGTCAGTCACTTCCATCATGCAGTCAGTCCCAAAGTCAGTCACATTTTGTTTTTATTTGGACATGATAATGTGATTAATGACCCGGTTGTAATGATACCTTAAATTATTAAATGGATTATCATTCCAGACTTGAAAGTTTATGGTATTGTTATGTCAGTTTTCTTTATTCAGAATAGTATGCTTATTATTATCATTCATCATATTCTGTTAATTTGTTATTGTCAGTTTTCTTCATTATAAATGGCATGAATTTTATTGTCATTTATCTGAGAAGCTACATCTAAATTGAGATATCAGTGCCCTCAGTCAGGGCATGTTAGAAACGTGTTGTTTTGCAAACATTCTACTGTAGATTTTATCTTTGCTAATGAGATATGGAAATAACACAGGGAAGTATCATATCAGTCATTAAACCCCTTTTTTAGTAACTTGTTTAGGTTTGATTCGTTTATAGTTTTGCAGTGAAACAATACATGCAGGAACATTAGCACCAAGTCAATTTGACTGAAATAACTCACAACTTTTCTTTCTTCAAAAGACCTGTCATTGGAAGAGTACGGTGCAACATATTCTCATTACTGCAATCAATTTACTCAACACGGGACTCCTATCCATTACACAATATAACACTCTTACTAAAATACCACAAGCATGCAATGTAAGCTTGATATTAAAACACCACACTAGGCATCTAATGCAAACGTGATACTAACACACCACAGGCACCTAGCTACAACCATCAGCAGATTGATATTAAAACACCACCCAATGCAAGCTTGACACTAAGTAGTAAAAGTCTTCTTCAGCACAACTAGCTTATAATCAGTCTGGAAAAGAAGACAAGTTGTGGCCGGTCAGGACATGAAGAACAGCTGTGTCCATCAGGACAAGAAGACCTGGTCAGGACAAACAGACAAGATGTACCTAGTCAGGACAAAAATACAAGTTGTACTGGTCCGAAACAAAAAAACAAGTTTTCACCGGTCAGGACAAGACGACATGGTTTACCTGGTCTGGACAAGAAGACAAGTTGTATTTGGTCAGCATAAAAAAGTAAAGTTGTGGCTGGTCAGGACAAGAAGACAAGTTGTTGCCGATCAGGACAATAAGTCAAGTTGTGGCTGGTCAGGACAAGAAGACTAGTTGTGACTGGTCAGGACAAGGCAAGTTGTGACTGGTCAGGACAAGAAGACAAGCTGTGACTGGTCAGGACAAGAAGACAAGCTGTGACTGGTCAGGACAAGAAGACAAAAGTTGACTGATCAGGATAAGAAGACAAGTTTTGGCTGGTAAGGAAACAATAGACAACTTGTTTCTGATCAGGACAAGAAGACCTGATCAGGACAAAAATTAAAGTTTTGGATGGCAAGGCAAGAAGACAAGTTGTGGCTGTTCAGGACAAGAAGACATGTTGTGACTGATCAGGACAAGAAGACAAGTTGTGATTGGTCAGGACAAGAAGACAACTTGTTTCTGATCAGGACAAGAATACTACTTGATTCTGATGAGGGCAAGAAGACCTTATCAGGACAAAAATACAAGTTTTGGTTGGCAAGACAAGAAGACAAGTTGTGGCTGGTCAGGAAAAAGACAAGTTGTACCCAGTCAGGACAAGAAGACAAGTTGTATTTGGTCAGCACAAAAAAGTCAAATTGTGGCTGGTCAAGAAAATACAAATTGTGGCTGGTCAGGACATAAAGCCTGGTTAGGACAAAAAGACCAGTTTTTGCTGGTCAGGACAATAGGACAAGTTGTGGCTGGTCAGGAAGAAAGATAAATTGTACCCAGTCAGGACAAGAAGATAAGTTTAACTTAGGAGAAAAAAAAACAAGTTGTATCCAGTCACGACAAGAGGACAAATTATATCCAGACAAGACAAAAAGACGAAAAGTCAATTTGTACCTGGTCAGGGAAAAAGGACAAGTTTTGGCCGGTTGGACAATAAAACAAGTTGTAAATGGTCAGCACAAAGGACAAGTTGTACCCAGTTAGGTAAATACAAATTGTACCCAGGCAGGACAAGAAGACAAGTTGTACATTGTCAGAACAAGAAGATAAATTGTACCTGGTCAGGATATTGTTCTTGTTTGGAAAGTGTATAAGATCTAATCACTCGATTAACCAAAATGACTTCTCCCATGTACTGAAAAAAATCAATTTGAATTTGTCTACAGTACTGTCTTTTGTAGTTATTGAAATTGGGAAAATGAATTTTCAATGCCAGATTAGACAAGACCAGGTTTTGAAAATGTACTGAATGAATAACAAAATATAATACATTACAGAACAGCCCGTCTTGAAAGACCATTCCTCCTACCAAAAAGTAATTGTCTCTCAAGATAGGTGATCTCTCATAACTGGCCATAGCACTATATAATGAATGAATCTGGGGGGATTTGATTTTATTTTTTACCTGAGCTCTGTCAGATGTAGTCCCCTCCAGCTGGGCTACCTAGACACTGTCTCTCCATCCTTAGGGGTCCAGAGATTTATATCAGATGTAAGGGGATGTACATTCCACCACTTCTTACCTATTCTCCTATGGTATTAAGGGTGGGTAATGTATTCGATAAAAGAAACCAATTTTTCCAAGTAAAACATGTTCTATGAAAATACTTACCCAATCACGATACACATTTCCCTCCCAGCCTAACCACGATTGCATCCATTATAAGCATGCCTACCATTCTAGTAATAACTGCAATATCCTTGCACGTTGCTATTAAGTCTGATATGTAAGAGGAGACCATTCTGTCTGACCAGCACAAAGCTTGGCAGACAACTTGTAGCTCCCCTCAGGTAAAAGCATTTTCTGGGAGGTAGTGGTAGTTCTCCTAAGGAAATATGATTGGGTTAGTAGTTTCAAAGAAACATATTTGACTATACTCGGAAAAATTGGTTTCTTATTTGAAATAAATATATCTTATGATTAGAGGCTGACTGAAATTCAGTTTTGGTTTCGGAGCCGAAAGTTGGCAAGTGTCCTCTTTCAGAATAGTTTCTGTTTTGGCCGAAGCCAAAAATTTAGCTTTCGGTTCGATTTCGTTTTCTGCCAAAATTGATATTGACTTCGGTCATCAACCGTAGATATATTTTAACTTTAAGGATGCAATGATAGTGCTGCATCTATTACTCTGCTTGTCGGTTGGTCAGTCGGCGCTAGGCAATTTGAAATTTAGCAAATTCCTCTTCCTGCAGGCTCTGAATGATTACTTCTATATTCCTTTTTTAATTAGTGTAGCATTGCATCATGACCCAGGCCTATTTCATAAAGCATGTGTTTGGCAACTTCGGTTTATCTTTCTGTTTTGGTTTCGGCCTAAGGTGTAGGTGAACGTTTGGTTTCGGCCGAAACTCAATTTAGAACTTTCGGTCTGGTTTCCTTTTCAGCCGAAACCAGAAATTTAGTCGACCTCTACCTATGATGGATGTTACCAAAAAATTTGGAGTCCCGAGTGGCTGAGTGGTCTAAAGTGCTATCCTTTACAGATCACTGCCATCTCACCTCTGTCTGCATGGGTTCGAGTCTCAGATTCAGCCAGTGTGGATATGTGAGAAAGCTTGCCAGTAGCTTCTCATGGGTCAGTGGTTCTTTCCGGAGGTTTTCCCGGGTTCTTCCTCCAATATTAATACTGGCCACCATGTATAGCCTATCATGTGCTGAAAAATGGCATTAAACCCTACAACAACCAAGGAACCCAAACAATTCCGGTCGGAATGAACAATATATGCCCATAATTTTAAATGGCCATTATTCCTTTGCAGTAAATGTGTAGTCAAAATTGGCTGTTAAATGTCCATCAATAATGCTGATTTGCTGCACCATGGTGGAGATGCAATCAATATGCTAGCCAAATCACAGTGGTGATTTGTTTATATTGTATTGCTCTGTTGCAGAGCGTTATCACGTAGTGAAAGTGGAGGGGATGAAATCCCCCACCATATAGTGTGCGTTTCAAAAAATACATGTGAGCTGTACTGTATATAAATGAGTGGCAACATCATTATTTGGAAATTAACTAATTGTTTATAACAAGGTTATTGATGCATATGCAAGCATCGAATATCTCAAATCAGAAAATTGGGGCAAAGCACCATCGTAACAGCTGACGATGGTACAGATCATGGTTCCGTTTAGACGTTCCCTGGTGTACATCATCAGAATTGTATTTTGTGTTCCAAAGACTACTGTGTTCTAATTCAAATTTTCCTAATCACATTTTTTCTTATCGACTACTCATACCTTGTAATGTTCATGACTGCTGCTTGCTTAACTAATTGTGCAACCTCTTCTCTCAGTCTCATATATTCTAACAATTTAATCTGATTTTGCAAATCTACTTGGGCAATATTTTACTTATGAAGGGTTTAACACTGGTGAGATTATTTTACTGTTCTTGTGATTGTTTAGCTACAGCCCATCTATTCCTTATAATTAGGGCAAGTTCTTCATTAATTGAACATTATCCTGGAATATTGTATAATAATGGCACAAGCAAAGAAATAGATGCATGTGGTTTATGATGGGGTCAACATCTCGATGTATAAAACCATATTATGATGAGTATTGTGGATATCATTTAGCAAGTGTCTAGTGAAGTAGTTTAGTGCTGAAACCTTGTGTAAAATACAGGATGCGTGTTCGATGAATCTCTGAACCATGCATTACCTATAGGAGGAGAACATATAGAGTGTTGAAACATTACTATGATAAAATAAACCGTGGGGTTTGGGTGGGTGGGTGGGTGGTCACACTAAAAGATCTCCATAGATTGTCTACTCAGAAAACATATGATCAGAACCAATTGTCATCATATTTTTAGTAATAAGAAATTATTAAATTAGATAAAAGATGATACAAGATAAAACAAGTGAGATTAATAATGTGTCATAATTTTTTACCCCTGAACTATATCAGTATGTCACAATACCATTATCTTGCTTATGATTTATACTGCCCTGTGAAAATTAACACGGAAACAACTGCAATCTTGGTAACTGGACTTTCATACTAGGTTCTGTTCTGTTTTGGCAATTAAAAAAAACAACATTTTCTTTTAAGGCCTTAATGCTAGAAACAACCTTAAGATTAAAAACACTCGAATGGCATTGGTTTATCCTTCCCTGTTTTTGCTTTACCCCAGGGATATCTCTCAGATTGATTGTGGGGTCACTACAAGGCTCTGATCGGCATTTCGATACAGGTATGAGGTCCTCCACACTCCATTTCATAAAATTCTTCATTTTCAAAATGGTCACTTTGTAACTCTAAATGAGGTTGACTCACGAGATTGACCCCCCACCCCCTCCCACCCCACTTATCAGCCAGTCACTGGCATATAGATGGGTAATGAAAATTCTAGAATGCACAGTTCTCATGGTTGCTGCATGCACATACAAAAATACAAATTTTTCCTAGTTCCGACAATTTAAAACTGATGATGGCTTTAAGTTTATTGTCATGTTGTGAAGGAAAAAAAATACATTTATGGACTTAATAAAAGATAAATGTATCTTAGTCTTGGATAAACCTTTGATTGAGAGAGAGAGAGAGAGAGAGAGAGAGAGAGAGAGAGAGAGAGAGAGAGAGAGAGAGAGAGAGAGAGAGAGAGAGAGAGCATTATTAACATTTTCTAGTTTCATAAGCATTTTGTTGAATCATTCTGTTTTAACCCACACCATATTTCATGTTTGACTCACATACAATAAGAACAAGAAGAAACGGAAGAATGAAGTTGTAGTAGAATATGATAATAATAAAAATACTACTACTACTAAGAAATATCATAATAAAATAATAATAATAATAATAATAATAATAATAATAATAATAATAATAATATCAATTCAGATTAAGATAAGGCACTCATGTTATATTATTAGTAGGTGGATATGAAAAATTATTATCATAAGATATGCATCATGATGTTCAAAATATAGTTTGGAAGAGCATTTTGTTCTGAAAGTAGACCTGTCTCCGTTAAAATTATCATTGGGTCTGTATTGGGATGCAGTTTATTTATGTTATACTTATATGAAAGATTTGCTCACCATTCAACTACTTTGTATTCTCAGAACCAGATAGATGTCTTTGGAAATTATGAAGATCACACTGATATGCCCAGTTTTCCTGTAGATAACAGATCGGGTCTGATAAATCCCATTCAAGATGATGTTCAGTCACAGATGGTAAGTTTGTCCTTGCTTTAATATGTTCTGCTGGCGGGTCCCATGGTGTTACTGTGTCCACAAATATGTATGTACCTACATCTGTCATTGTATACAGACGTGCCAACTCTTACGATTTTGCTGTAAGTCTTATGAAAATTACTCTTAAAATAAAGACTTATGGTATACTAACAAAACCTATGGAACAATTATGTTTCTGAAAAATCTTTCCTCCATTTTGTGGATGATTTGGGTTTCATCTTAGAATTAGTGAAATTAGTCAGGGAACCAGACTAACTTTACAGCAGCACCCCAGACACTTTAAACTACATCTTTTTGTTCATGTGAAGCATCTGCATGATACAACTGTTTATTATAGAATTTTAAAAATGGCATTTGAAAGTGATGCATGTTTAAGACAAAAAGGAAAAATGAACTTTTAGAAAAGTATTAATAATTAACATAGAAGAATAAATAGGAGTATTCAGGTGTTTGTGAATAAAAGCGGGAAAGGACACATTTATATTTACTAGACATCACATGCCACTTTTAGTGTCTTGTCGTGGGAGATATGATTGCCATCATCATGTGAAATGGAAAAGAATTTCCAAGAATTATGTCAAGCTGAGAGAAAGTAACAAGCCACTGAGCTGCGTAAGTTTTGGAACTAGAGTTTGTGCAACTGTACTAGGGGTAAATAAAGTGTACACTTACTTTACAAACTTTTCAGTTAAATATAATGTTTATTGTTGTTGCATTGAACTTTTAATTATGTTTTCCAGCTTTGCAATAGCAGTTATTGATATTTGGTTACAACTTAAGGACAACTGGTCAATCATACCGGAAGGAAAAACAACTGCCTTACAGAGACAAAAATTATTACCTTTTAAACACATTAATTTCTCCCACTTAAAAAAAAATTACAGGACATCAAGATTTTTTTTAACTTGACATTCATCCTTGGTGAAAGTGTTGCTTTCAATTTCTTTCATACATTATTTGCCAGATTTAAATATATCGTTAGGCTTGTATTCAGCAATATTTTTCAGAAATACGATAATACAGTGTATGAGAAGAGGGAATTATGTTTATTGGAACTGACTTCGTTTTTTAATGACTTTTGTGTATACTATTTTCTTTGTAGCTCATCACAGAGGATTCCTCAGAACATTCCCAGTATTTAGAGGATTCTTCAGAACATTCCCAGTATTCAGAGGATTCTTCAGAACATTCCCAGTATTCAGAGGATTCTTCAGAGGATTCTGTCTATTACTCCGATTATTCCGAATATCGTATGATGATGGTTTACCGAGATCAGATGATGGTAAGTTTGTTTTGATTATTTCACATCTTGGTCATATTATGCTGATACATCTTTTCATTCGATAAATCACAAAGTTTATTTCCACTTTGGAGACTGGCTGATACATAACCAAATGAAAACAACCTGACATCCAGTGTTGAAAAGCCCCAACAAATATTATTTCACAAAAGATCTCTATTAAATATACCTTCTGTACAATTTTGGAAATTGCAAAAGTGTTTCTGTTATTAGGTGATTATGAAAAGTTTCAGGTCGAACTTAAGTTTCTAAACAAAATGCAAATCAGGTAGATAAGATTTCATTACAATAGCATGTAAAAATATGTAAAACAAACAAATAAAAAAAAAGAATTAAATTAAATCAGATTTACGTAACACAAGTATTTTGCTAACATACCTGTATTTCTGACTTTATTATTTAAATGAAAGATCATTTACATATTAAAAAATAAAGATAGAGAGAGAAAGAGAGAGAGAGGAACTAAAATATAGGCTTGATGGATATTTGAATTCATAGTATAGGTGTGAATGCTTAATTGGAAATGGGTTTTGCTTCTGATCTTTATGTAGTTTTGATCTGAACCAGATTATCAGAAGAAAACGAATCTTGTGAAAGTCTAGGTTTTGGCAGAGATATTAATGGTCATCCGTGTCAAAGGTTTCCTTGTAGTGATAAAATCAATTATAGTCAAAGAACCAATAATGTTTTGAATAGTACAATGTCTGTTAATTTGGTGAGTTATGTTTCGTGTAAGAAAGATTTGTTTTTAAGGAGTGATAATTAAGGCTATACCGATTAATCGTCCGTACTCATAATCGAGCCGATTATTAGAACAATCGGTATTGGAAGAAATAATTGTTACCGATGTAAACAAATTTTAAAACAAAAATCAGTCATAACATTCATCTTGACATGGGTTGAATTTTAAATCAGAATTAAATACAGTCCTACCCGTTTATATCGACATCACTTATATCGACAAAGCCACCTATGTTGACACAAAACAAAGTCCCAGTCCCTTGGTCTACTATTACTACCAAATTGTCATGCTTATGTCGACGTCTAGATAAAAGATAAACGTACATGTCGACAGAAGCCCTTGGTCCCAGCTTGAATAAATCCTTTGTTTTCTAATCATCTATGTCGACAAGCTGCCAGTTTCAACCCATACTTTGTTCAACAATTAGTTGATCTTGCCGCCAGGCATTAAATGTCGCGGTAGAATTAAAAAAAAAACAACAAAAGAACTCCCCATAAAACAACCAACCACCCTAGGGTTTTGTTTGGTCCTATAAAGCTGGCCCCATCTCGGAAGCTTAAAAATGTGAAATCCGATCAATGCTTGCATTTGCCAAAGAATGCACAGAGGTATAGCTAACATTTTAAAACTAATGGTTTAAAGAGTACCACCAGTAAACGTTGCAGTCCCCTACCAGAAGCAAATTAGGCATACCTGAAATGGCTATATTTCCAGACGAGTAGAAACAGCACTGACATGTAGCCCTTGTTTGCCCACTAGAGTGAGTGAATTGTCAGGGCAAGATAAGGTCTTATTTCAAGCACTAAGTTAGGCATTATACATAGTGTTCCACGTGAAATGTCAGTTCTAGCAACTTCTAATAATCTTGAATTTCATTTCAATATTCACCAATTAGCCGTTTAACCCTTCTTGTTAAAATTTGCAAACAGCATTTTGTCTAACTCTCAGCATGTCTTGATTTTGAAGTCACAAGCAATACTTAGATTGCTGCACTTGGAAAGGAAAACAATAATGTAGGCGAAAGTTAATCATTTGATGTACTCTTCTTATGCACATGTACATCAATGGGTCATTCTACCTCTGAAATCAGTCATCGTAAATATCATCACATTTTCTTACCCTCTGCAGCTAGTCAAGTCTTTGATCTTGCCGCCTATCTTGTGGGCCATGTTCTTGAGATGTACTCCTATAATGAGAACTTGTACATCTGTGGGTCTTTCAGCCTCTGAATTTTCTGATTGTAAACAGCTAAAATGATCACTTGATCAAATCATTTTCCTGCTTGACAGGTGGTTGAAGTAGGACTAGCAAGCCCTTAAATTTGCTGTCAAGCAAATTGATGTGTACTGAAGACTCCGGTATACTTTATTGTCTGAATCCCAGATATAAAAAATGCGTCCAAATACGCGTGATTACGCTTTTCCGAGACTTTTGAAAGTGATTTGTGATTAAAACAAGTTTATTTTGCTCTGAATGTTTTATTTATACCTTTATTTACATTTACGATGGCTACCAACAGCAGTGTAAAATGCAAATTAAATTTACAACCTCTGGAAACTAAATATATTGCTGTTAAGGACGTTGAGGGCTGAACATCTCGCAAAGTGGTCTGTGAAATTGTTTCGCTTTAAAATATCAACCATTCAGGAAGGATGAAAGCTTCCGAGTCTATAAAGAAAGACTACGTGGAAGGTAACTGTGCTCTCCAAAGGAAGAAGCAAATGACTGCTACATTTGAAGATGTAGAGGAAGACACAAAATGGTTCAGTGAAGCATTGGCGGGAAGAACTTAGTGTAGAGAACTTCGCTGCAACAAGTGGTTGGTTCAGTCGCTTTAATGTTCTCCATAGCATCCGATACAAAAGTATTTGTGGAGAATACAAATACTGCTGACAGCTTGTTATTTCCCTGTAAAAAGCACCATCCCCTAGGTAGCCTCAATTAGATGAGAAAAGAGTGAACAAAATCAAGACCAATTTAAGTATATGAACACAAAACATGTACTGGTAAATAACAACTACCGGTAGCCAACCACGTGCTAATGCCCACATTGAATATTGTACTGTTTTTCGTATTAGGATGTGATCGACGCAATATTTTATTGTGGATTTTATTACAGAAAGGTAACCAGAATGTAATTTGTCAATATGCAAGTGTATTTCATGTACTCAAAATTGTATCCCACGAACTTGCATCGGATCGCCTCTGCATTGTATGCCATATCGACATATCAGTCCCTAACCATCCACCTCTACTAAGAGAAACCTCCGTATGATAACTAGAACCAAATTCATGCATGCCATCCAAGAAAACCTAACAACTTTCTTACATCCAACAGCGGAACAACTTGATAACTGCCTGCATTCATTGCTTGAAAAACATGCCCCAGCCACCAAATGCAGAGTATCAATAACAAAGTGTTCTCAATAGTATAGCAGTGTTAGGGACCAGCTTGGCACTGCTAAAATACATTGCCGAAAAACAGAGAGGCTTTGGCTTTCCACCAGACTCACTATTCATAAACAAATCTACGAAGCCGCTATGAAGAACGTCACAAACATAGTCCATTTAGCCAAATCATCCCACTACAGTACTAAGATCACGGAGAGTTCCAGCTGCAAAGAGCTCTTCGAGATAACTAACAAACCAATGTCAAGGAACAAATGTACACCACTTCCAACAACCTTCTCTCCACTAGACCTACCAGACCAATTTGCAAATTTCTTCGATGACAAAGTACATACCATTAGAGATTCGCTTGACAGCACAATTTCAACTGACTCGTCACCATACAGTTATGATGCAGAATTTCAGCGACAACCGTTTGGAGCATTTGAACCTGTTTCTATTGATTTGGTACGGACAATCGTGATGAAAAGTGCACCAAAGTCATGTGAACTTGATCCAATTCCGACATCACTGCTGCTTGAGTGCTTAGATCCAATATTGCCTACACTAACTGATGTTATTAATATATCTCTCTCATCAGGAGAATTACCATCATTTTCCAAAACGGCCATCGTAAAGCCACTGCTAAAGAAACCAACACTGGACCATAACGATTTAAAGAACTACCGCCCAGTTTCTAATCTCCCATTCACATGAAAAATCTTAGAAAAGGTTGTTCTAACTCAACTTGTATCTCATTTGTTTTCAAACAGTCTTTTTTAGCAATGTACAGTCTGCATATCGCCCTTGCTACAGTACGGAAACTACTCTTCTGAAAGTATTTAGTGACATTCTCTCTTCTTTGGATAGTGGAAAAATTACAATCCTCACTCTCCTGGATTTATCTGCAGCATTTGACACAATAGGCCATGATATATTACTTCACCGTCTCCAGCATGTATTTGGCATTCAGAATACAGCCTTACAGTGGTTCAAGTCCTACTAAGTCAGGGGTGTCAAACTCAATCGCTCAGCGGGCCAAAACTCAAATAACACGTAAGGTTACGGGCCGAACAGGATAAACATTCAATAAGCGGAAAATTAAACCTTTATTTAAACATTAATATAAATTAAAACAGAAAAAATTTTAATAATAAAAAATCATTGGCATACCCATTTTCGATCTTATGCCAATTTGTCAGAACTGGATGATTGGCATCTTTTCTTGGCTACAAGTTTGTTTATGTTGGGAGTAATGTTCTGTGTCATGGAAATTCTCGTGATGGACTGCAAGTGTTCATCAGTGAGACGACTCCTGTGTGATGTTTTATTAATTTTCATCACAGAAAAATGCTGCTCACACAGATATGTGCTACCAAACATGCTCAAGGTTCGAGCCACATGTAGACGAAGCTGGGGCATCTCTTCAGGAATGAAACGAGTGAACTGTTCAGTGTCATACTTTGACTTTAGTGTCCCATAGCTTTGATTTAAAAAAAAAGATTGTGCATCTACCGACAGACGCTTGATTGATATCACGTTAGCCGTAGCGGGAAAAGGTGATGTAATATCCGGGCACTACACTATTTTCATTTCTTATGCGCCAATCCAAAACGAGCAACTGAAGGTTGCTAGGTTATTGTAACGACGAGCATCCACTCACTACACAACTTTTATTTTCGCTTTTTCTGATCGAAGCGAGAACGCTCTCAGGTAGCCTATCGTTCGGCAAGGCTGCTAATTAGGGAATTTGATTTGCACTTTATATCGCAGGACCATTAAAAATATTTTTGCCTAAAATTCTCTCTCGGGCCGGATATAATTGTACACCGGTCAAGACCTCTCGGGCCTGATATAATTGTACGCCGGGCGTGATGTGGCCCGAAGGCCTTGAGTTTTACACATATATACTAAGTCAACAAGACACAAATTATATCTGCAAATGGAATACACTCCAGCCCAGTTGACGTATGTTGTGGTGTTCCACAGGGATCTGTTCTTGGACCTGTTCTCTTCATTCTGTATACTCAGCCGCTCTCAAGTGTCATAGATCATCACCCAGTGATCACCAATTGTATGCCAAATATACAAGTATAGCCACCCAACTGAAGTTGATGCTACCATCCATGGAGTAGAGAAGTGCATTTCTGATGTGAAATCATTTATGACATGTAACAAGCTGCAGATGAATGATGATAAAACTGAGACGACTATTCTGATCACAACACAAAGACATTCTCATTCACATCCTTTACCTCAGACAATAAATATTAGCAACACCAACATTAAATTCTCAGTCAGTACAGAACCTAGGCGTTACTCTAGACAGTACTCTCACATTGCACCTACATGTCATGAACATATGCAAGGCTGCATATCTTGAATTGAGACGCATCAGATCCATTCATAAATATCTTTCAGTTGATGCCACTAAAACACTTGTGTGTTCATTAATACTTTCAAGACTGTACTATTGTAACTCAATTCTGTCTGATTCGTCACAATATTTACTCCAGAAACTTGAAAATGTTCAAAACACAGCTGCACCGATCATCTTTAGAGTACTTCGATCAGAGCACACCTCACCACTGCTCTGTACCCTACAGTTGCTATCAATTCGATACAGAATCAAATACAAAATTTGTTCTCTGTGCTATGTTTCAATGACAGACTCCAGTCGAACATATCTATCCAGCCTCACCCATGCGTATACACCAGCTAGATCCTTATGCTCTTCTTCTGATAATCGTATGCTCATTGTTCCCAGGTGAAAACAAAGTCATATGGACAACATTCGTTTCCACACCAGGGCCCGGCGACTTGGAACGAAGGACACCTCTGCCTTTGAATTCATGAATTCTCTAAAAATTGTTTTATCCACAGTGGTCCGTACCTTGGTTTCCTTGCATCTTTAATTATAATTATGATTGAGAAGGTTAATTTAAGGTAGTTTAATTAGTTTATGTAGACAAGAACATTTATAACGGTGTTCATTTGATCAGCTGAAATGAGTTACATGAAATATGACTGGGTTCGCTGGTTCTTAAGCAAATAGTATTATTTTGCCTATTAAATTATTTGTTTATTCCACATCATCTTTTTAATTCAAAAGACACAAATAACCTGATAATAAAAAACGTCCTGATTTTTATTTAGTGCAACAATACAACAATTGCTTTCACTAGTCCAATATCAAAAACATAGCACTTACTAGTTTCTCAGAGAAACACTTGCAGACATAGCTGTTCCGGTAGATTGAAACATTTTACGTTTACTTCCAAGAGAATGCATTGCATTTATGATGATTACACTTAAAAGGAACTAAAAGATAGAACTAGAACACAAACAATTTTTTAACTGGTACTTATTTATTTAGGTACTGGCTCTGCAAAGCATGACAGTTTCATTGATAAAAATTTCCTTGAATATCCTTAATTAGTGGTACTACTAAAGTTGTTTTGGAAAGAAAATCTTACAAATGTTCTGACTTCTTTTTAAAGTTGATATTTTATGTTGATTAAAAGTTCCAGGTTCTATCTACCAATTTTGACGATAAAATGAGTGATATATCAAAGTTTCTGTGACCACATAAAGTTAGATCTCGAATTTCGTCATTAAAAAGAGATCACTGTTTTGGTATTTTCTGGATCAAAATATTGGGTTTGTGAGTTATCAGTACACGAGTTACTGATGATATTGTTGGAGTGTTTTATTCAATGGAGTGCTATTCGATGGAATGTTTAATTTCCACTGCCTTTTGTGTTAGGTCTGGAAGAGCCAATGGCATATAGAACTTACACACTATCAGGTCTTACCTAGCTCTCCATGATACAAGACTAGTTGAGACAGTTTCAGTATGTGAAACAGACTACATATAATGCTGACATGGAATGGGTGCTGACAAACACTGAAGATGGTGTAGGCATTTGCAGTCAGCAATGCATTGATGGAAAAATTCAAGAACATATTAAGTACATGATCTCACTTCATCTGTTGGATGCTTTAGTAGTCATCAGAGCCTGTGTCACAACCTTGTACACATCTCCTTAAGACAGCGATTGTTTGTGTGATATTTTGTCATACATCTTCTAGTATGCACCACAGATAACACAGGCAAGAAGATTATCCTCCTTGGTTTCTTAATGCAAAAGGTTGAATCAGACCACAGATCATGATGATGATGCCTTTACACTGTTGTGTAAACATGATTATTAGAATGACAATTGAAGTCTCAACTCTTAGTGCAGAGTATGACACCATAGACTATGACACCACTCAATTACCACTCAGAACTTAGAATTGTACTGGTAAATAATTCCAAGCATAGAGGTTTACCACACATGAAAGACAACTGATGTTCTCAAACCATTGAGCAGATTATACCACAAGAAGGCCTTAACGTGAATGCTGAAGCACGCTGCAGTGCACTGAGGTCAGTCATGTACGAGTCAGCTATCACCAACATTTGTGAAAACGTGACAAAAAATAAAGACTGATTTGTGACAAATTCAAACAAAATTATGCCAATGACAAAAGCAAAGAATGCAGCCTGCCTAGAAAAAAAAATACACCCAAGATAAAACTTCAGACTTTCGAACTGGCAACAAGTACAGAGCAGAAGACAGCCACTGTATAGTAAAATGTATTCACTTAGACAACTTTCTTGACATTTATTTTATAACAGGGACTGGGTTGTAGAAGTGGAGGTATCATCAGTAATCACTCAATTACCATCAGGCTCAGAACTTAGTACTGTACTGTTAAATAAATCCAAGCATGAAGGTTTACCACACATGAAAGACAATTGAAATTCTCAAACCATTGAGCAGATTATACCACAAGAAGGCCTTAAAGTGAATGCTGAAGCAGGCTGGAGTGCACTGAGGTCAGTCATGTACGAGTCAGCTATCACCAACATTGTAAAAACGTGACAAAAATATAAAGACTGATTTGTGATAAATTCAAACAAAATGATGCCAATGATAAAAGCGAAGAATGCAGCTTGCCTAGAAAACAAAATACAACCAAGATTAAACTTCAGACTTTCAAACTGGCAGCATGTGCAAAGCAGAAGACCGCCAGTGTATAGTAAATGTATTCACGTAAACAACTTTCTTGACATTTATTTTATAACAGAAATTATAAATTGGAACTGGGTTGTGGAAGTGGAGGTATCATAAGTAATTTTTTACCAGCCCTTATGTATGTATATAGTAACACTGCATCTAATTGTAAAGTAGAATATATTCATGCAATTGATCTATTTGCATGGATGGGGGTAGGTATCATAACTGAGCAGTGTCCAGCCATTCCACATTTGTTTGTGAATACTGCTTGTATGTGTAGAGTGTAAATTGATTTATCTGCACTTATTTGTTAATAAGAACTTTTGACTTATGAGGATAGGATTGGAAGGGTGTTTTGATTTATGAGAATAAGATTATAATGGTGTGTTTGATTTATGGGGATATAATTGGATGGGTGTGAATGATTTATAAGGATACGACATACATCACAGTTAATTGTACTTGATGTTCTCTACATTTATTTCTCAGTACTGACCTTTCCACTGTGACAATCAATACAAATCATATGTTAATCTAAAATACCTTAAAATATGACTTCATAGTGAAGTTCTTGTCAAAGGTTCACCAGCATTGTTTTTGAGAGGCTACACTGTAAACAGAACAACATGTAAAAAGAACACAGATTTCACTTCCAGATCATCACCAAAAATGCATAAATAAAATGCTTCTATCACCGCCAAAATGAGAGCGGAAAAAATGTTCGAAAGATAGACTAGAGCTACATTCATGGGTATTGAATTGGCAATACTAATTGTGATCCAGTTCCGATAGGATTGAGAAGATGTGTTTGATGAATTATTCCCGATTGGAAAGGTGTTTTTGATATAAGATGATAGGATTGTAATGGTGTGTTTGATTTATAGGGATTGGATTGTAAAGGTTATTGAACTGGCAATACTAATTGTGATCAAATTCCTATAAGATTGGGAAGATGTGTTTGATTTATTAATCCCGTAATCCAATTACTATAATGAAAATCTGTGTTTAAGTAGTGAGTGACCCACGTTTGATAGTTTCTAAGGAAGACAACCCAATGTTCTAAACTTAATGACTGTGTTAATCAACACACATTTGCAAATATTTTGACACAATGGCTTTTCGCTAACTACAAGTTTATCATTGAATAAATAAAGTATATAAATAATGCTACTTTTGATTCTTATAAAGGAAATTTATTGTCTCTTACTTATGTCGATTGTATTTTTATTTCCAGAAACGTCGTAAACTTGGTCTGAAGTACTTAAGAGAAATCCGCTCTTATCTGAGTGACAAGCCATCCATCATTCACTTGGTTGATAAGGATTTTGCCATTGACAACACGGTTGAGGACAGTACATTGAAGAAGTTGAAAAGGAAAATCTTCGAAGTGGCTTCACAGCAGCCATACTGGGGAGATCAGATACCCACTCGGTGGTTTCTTCTTGAACAGCAGCTGATGAAGCTTAGGGATGCTGGAGTGAAGGTACACATTTAAATGCTTGATTACCAACATCAGTGCTGTTTCCATGAAACCCTTGGATTACTGGACCTTAATGGCCAATCTTGAGTTGTCATATTGTTCAGAACAGAGGCTGCTCGAATGTGTTCTGATAAGTTTTCAAAAGGTTCATATTTCACTCTATAATTTATTCTATAGAAATCTTATTTTTCCACTGACATATGATTCCTTCAATTGCCATATACGAATGATTGTGGATTAAGGGCACTGAATTATTCAGATGAGACACCTTGGTTGATTCTTGATCTCGATGACTATCAATCTGCCATTGCTTTTTCTGTAACTTACCCCCTCCTTTGCTTCAAAGAAATAGTTTTAAAAATAAAATTATTTTATTACAGTAGAACCTGTGTTGAGAGACCACATTCCTTGCTAAAAGAAAGTATGGTCTCTCAAGACAGGTGGTCTCATAACAAGTCACAGTGCTATATAATAAATAAATTTGTGCACTGAGAATGTGGCCTCTCAAGACAGGTGGTCTCACATAGCAATGGTTTTTCAGGACAGGTTTTACTGTATCTTAGCTTGTTATTTGTTGGTCAAGACGATTGGAAATATGCCCTGTTAAATTCATAGACAATAACTGCATTTATTGTTTCCTTTTCTTCACTTTAGTATAGTTGCAAATGTATAAATGGGTAAAACAACATCCCACTCTATTTTCCTGATTTGAATCATCAAAGCATAACCGGCTACTTCTCTTGACTATTGGCTCTGTATTGAGAAAAATACATTGTCTTCTCTTGTTACTTTATACAGTTTCACAAGTTGCTGGACATGATCTGATTTACAGAACCTTTCATGACTAATTTATGTATCGTGATATCACACTCTCACCTGAACATATTCAATGACCTTTGAACAGACCTCCCAATCCATATTGACTGTATGTCTTTCTGAAAAATAGCAAAGAACACAAATAGGATTGGTACATGAAATCCAGATATTTATTGATAATTTGACCATAATCAATTCTTGACGTACTGCACCGCTATCAGTTGTATATGTTTGAGAGAGCTAGCCATTAGCATTCCACTAGGTGTTGATTCTTTAAAGGATTTTCCAAGTTCTTCCTCTACCAGACGTGAAATCACATTGTACTATATACATGTGTTGCCATGTACAGCCAAGTATATGCTAAAACATTGTTGTTATGATCACAAACTCACCAAAAAATAAGTTCTGTACATCTGACACTGTAATATAGTAGAATTGACAAAATATGTCTTTATCATAAAAAATCACAACTTGAATGCTCTGTGTATTCAGGAACCCATTTAAAATAAAATGATCAAGTTGATTTTAAAATTGTAAACTCAATCGAAAATAAACCAATCTTACAATATTATGATATATATATATATATATATATATATATATATATATATATATATATATATATATATATATATATATATATATATGAAGTTATACAGTGAAGTGCCAGTATATATATTAAAACATGTCTGGCAAGTACATGACACACAACATAATCATAAACATTAACTCATACAGTCAATTTCCAGGCAACTATACACTATACATACAACATTATGATATATATGAAGTTGTACAGTGAAGTATCAGTGTATATATGAAAATACATATGTCCATATATCTTCACACATACAACATTGTATTTTATTGAAAGTATCAGCGTAAATGAAAATATATATGTTCAGGTATCTTCACACATATAACATTGTATTATATTGATTGAGTCATACAGCAATGTACAATAATGTATATCAGTTAATATAAATTGCCAACGATACTTGATATTTTTGTCTATTCAATTTCAGTCTGGAAGAAAAAACTAATATATTTTTTTTTAAAAATATTCAAATATGATGTAACATGGCATATTTTGATATGCCCTCTTTTGGCTTTTAGTGATTATCTGTTAAATTATTTATATGTTAACTCTTTATCAGAACAGACTGTCCTGTACCTTTTTGACCTTCACTGTCACATAAAGCTTCATTTCTTAAAATAAGGAAAAATCCAATCATGGGCTTGCTATGTAAATTTTTAAAATAACATTATGAAATTGTAAATTAATAAACCACATATATCAGCCACTTCATTCGATTTTCAAGAAAAAGAATTCCATAACCTGTTAATGAACAGGCTGTAAACTAGAAATGCAAATGCTATTAACATTTGTAGAGCATTGTGTATATCAGTCATAATCCCTTGATTTATCATCATCAATATTTACATCATTTGGATAATCTTTCATTAATAAGTTGCACATATAATGTGTGTTTGCTAATAAGGGTAGCAAAATTAACCATAATTGAGCAAAATATTATAATCTGCTAGGCCACATCACCTTTCTTCTGTCAACTGTATCTAGAACAAAACAAATTTCTTCTTATTGGTATCTTATTATATTTTGCTGTTGATGCCTGTCTGATGATTGACACTGTATCCTGCATGTCTACACATGCTCTTCTTGATGGAAGAATTAAGTCTGAAACTAGATTATATTGCAGTTGTTGTTGGATGCCTGATACTCTTGCCTGTTGCGTACACATGCTATTATTTATGTATTTCTGATATCTGGCATTGTAGCCTGTAGCATACTCATACTGTTATCGATGGATGACTGATGTTTTACACTGTAACCTGTAGCATACACATTCTTTTGTTGATGGATGTTTCATGCCTGACCCTGTACATTGTAGCATACTCAGTTTGTTCTCGATGAATGCAGAACACATTCCTGATGTGCTCAAGCTAAACTATAAGCTCACTTGCATATAGGAAAAGTTCAATTAAGATATACATCTACTTGAATACTGACAAGATCAAATTAAAATATCCATATCTAATTGAATATTAGCTTAATCAAATTAGAATAATATATATCACTGTGAATACTGACAAGGTCAAATTAAAATATCCATATCTAGTTGAATATTAGCTTGATCAAATTAGAATAATATATATCGCTGTGAATACTGACAAGGTCAAATTAAAATATCCATATCTAGTTAAATATTAGCTTAATCAAATTAGAATAATATATATCACTGTGAATACTGACAAGGTCAAATTAAAATATCCATATCTAGTTGAATACTAGCTTGATCAAATTAGAATAATATATATTGTTGTGAATACTGACAAGGTAAAATTGGATCTTGCTAAATAGCAATTGTATAACGTAAAAACAATGTGACAAGATTACATTTTTAAAGCAGTTGAGTATTTTAATCATATATTCAGTATGCTAAACAAGTACTTTGTCAACGTGTAATTCCAGGTGATTTCTCACAGTTACTTGGAAGAGTTAAACAAGAAAGGAACTGTCCAAATAAAAGAAAGTAAAGAAATGGATCTGTTTCTTAAATATATGCATGAAACAGGAACAATCATCTACTTCAGGTAAGATAGTAAGACAGTATTATTAAATTGTATAAGACTATATCCTATCTATATGGTAAGATAATAAGACAGTATTATTAAATTGTATAAGACTGTAACCTATCTGTATGGTAAGATAATAAGACAGTATGATTAAATTATAAAAGACTATAACCTATCTGTATGGTAAGATAATAAGACAGTATGATTAAATTATAAAAGACTATAACCTATCTGTATGGTAAGATAATAAGACAGTATGATTAAACTGTATAAGACTATAACATATCTGTATGGTAAGATAGTAAGACAGTATTATTAAATTGTATCAGACTGTAACCTATCTGTATGGTAAGATAGTAAGACAGTATGATTAAATTGTATAAGACTATAACCTATCTGTATGGTAAGATAGTAAGACAGTATGATTAAATTGTATCAGACTGTAACCTATCTGTATGGTAAGATAGTAAGACAGTATTATTAAATTGTATAAGACTATAACATATCTGTATGGTAAGATAATAAGACAGATTATTAAATTGTATAAGACTATAACATATCTGTATGGTAAGATAATAAGACAGTATTATTAAATTGTATAAGACTATAACATATCTGTATGATAAGATAATAAGACAGTATTATTAAATTGTATAAGACTATAACCTATATGTATGGTAAGATAATAAGACAGTATTATTAAATTGTATAAGACTATAACCTATATGTATGGAAAGATAATAAGACAGTATGATTAAACTGTATAAGACTGTAACCTATCTGTATGGTAAGATAGTAAGACAGTATGATTAAATTGTATAAGACTGTAACCTATCTGTACGGTAAGATAGTAAGACAGTATGATTAAATTGTATAAGACTGTAACCTATCTGTATGGTAAGATAGTAAGACAGCATTATTAAATTGTATAAGACTGTAACCTATCTGTATGGTAAGATAGTAAGACAGCATGATTAAATTGTATAAGACTGTAACCTATCTGTATGGTAAGATAGTAAGACAGCATGATTAAATTGTATAAGACTGTAACCTATCTATATGGTAAGATAGTAAGACAGTATGATTAAATTGTATAAGACTGTAACCTATCTGTATGGTAAGATAGTAAGACAGTATGATTAAATTGTATAAGACTGTAACCTATCTGTATGGTAAGATAGTAAGACAGTATGATTAAATTGTATAAGACTGTAACCTATCTGTATGGTAAGATAGTAAGACAGTATGATTAAATTGTATAAGACTATAAACTATCTGTATGGTAAGATAATAAGACAGTATGATTAAATTGTATAAGACTGTAACCTATCTGTATGGTAAGATAGTAAGACAGTATTATTAAATTGTATAAGACTGTAACCTATCTGTATGGTAAGATAGTAAGACAGTATTATTAAATTGTATAAGACTGTAACCTATCTGTATGGTAAGATAGTAAGACAGTATGATTAAATTGTATAAGACTATAACCTATCTATATGGTAAGATAGTAGGACAGTATGAATAAAATGTATAAGACTGTAACCTATCTGTATGGTAAGATAGTAAGACAGTATGATTAAATTGTATAAGACTATAACCTATCTGTATGGTAAGATAGTAAGACAGTATGATTAAATTGTATAAGACTGTAACCTATCTGTGTGGTAAGATAGTAAGACAGTATTATTAAATTGTATCAGACTGTAACCTATCTGTATGGTAAGATAGTAAGACAGTATGATTAAATTGTATAAGACTATAACCTATCTGTATGGTAAGATAATAAGACAGTATGATTAAATTGTATAAGACTATAACCTATCTGTATGGTAAGATAATAAGAGAGTATAATTAAATTGTATAAGACTATAACCTATCTGTATGGTAAGATAGTAAGACAGTATTATTAAATTGTATAAGACTATAACCTATCTGTATGGTAAGATAATAAGACAGTATTATTAAATTGTATAAGACTGTAACCTATCTGTATGGTAAGATAGTAAGACAGTATTATTAAATTGTATAAGACTATAACCTATCTATATGGTAAGATAGTAGGACAGTATGAATAAAATGTATAAGACTGTAACCTATCTTTATGGTAAGATAGTAAGACAGTATGATTAAATTGTATAAGACTATAACCTATCTGTATGGTAAGATCATATGACAGTATGATTAAATTGTATAAGACTATAACCTATCTGTATGGTAAGATAGTAAGACAGTATGATTAAATTGTATAAGACTGTAACCTATCTGTATGGTAAGATAGTAAGACAGTATTATTAAATTGTATAAGACTGTAACCTATCTGTATGGTAAGATAGTAAGACAGTATGATTAAATTGTATAAGACTATAACCTATCTATATGGTAAGATAGTAAGACAGTATTATTAAATTGTATAAGACTATAACCTATCTGTATGGTAAGATAATAAGACAGTATGATTAAATTGTATAAGACTGTAACCTATCTGTATGGTAAGATAATAAGACAGTATTATTAAATTGTATAAGACTGTAACCTATCTGTATGGTAAGATAGTAAGACAGTATTATTAAATTGTATGAGACTATAACCTATCTGTATGGTAAGATAATAAGAGAGTATTATTAAATTGTATAAGACTATAACCTATCTGTTTGGTAAGATAACAAGACAGTATTATTAAATTGTATGAGACTATAAAGTATCTGTTTGGTAAGATAACAAGACAGTATTATTAAATTGTATGAGACTGTAACCTATCTGTATGGTAAGATAACAAGACAGTATTATTAAATTGTATAAGACTATAACCTATCTGTATGGTAAGATAACAAGACAGTATTATTAAATTGTATAAGACTATAACCTATCTGTATGGTAAGATAACAAGACAGTATTATTAAATTGTACAAGACAATAACCTATCTGTATAGTAAGATAACAAGACAGTATTATTAAATTGTATGAGACTATAACCTCTCTGTATGGTAAGATAACAAGACAGTATTATTAAATTGTATGAGACCATAACCTATCTGTATGGTAAGATAACAAGACAGTATAATTAAATTGTATGAGACTATAACCTATCTGTATGGTAAGATAATAAGACAGTATGATCAAATTGTATAAGACTATAACCTATCTGTATGGTACGATAACAAGACAGTATTATTAAATTGTATAAGACTGTAACCTATCTGTATGGTAAGATAGGAAGACAGTATTATTAAATTGTATAAGACTATAACCTATCTGAATGGTAAGATAACAAGACAGTATTATTAAATTGTATGAGACTATAACCTATCTGTATGGTAAGATAATAAGACAGTATTATTAAATTGTATAAGACTGTAACCTATCTGTATGGTAAGATAATAAGACAGTATTATTAAATTGTATGAGACTATAACCTATCTGTATGGTAAGATAGTAAGACAGCATGATTAAATTGTATAAGACTGTAACCTATCTGTATGGTAAGATAGTAAGACAGCATGATTAAATTGTATAAGACTGTAACCTATCTATATGGTAAGATAGTAAGACAGTATGATTAAATTGTATAAGACTGTAACCTATCTGTATGGTAAGATAGTAAGACAGTATGATTAAATTGTATAAGACTGTAACCTATCTGTATGGTAGGATAATAAGACAGTATGATTAAATTGTATAAGACTATAACCTATCTGTATGGTAAGATAATAAGACAGTATTATTAAATTGTATAAGACTGTAACCTATCTGTATGGTAAGATAGTAAGACAGTATTATTAAATTGTATAAGACTGTAACCTATCTGTATGGTAAGATAGTAAGACAGTATGATTAAATTGTATAAGACTATAACCTATCTGTATGGTAAGATAATATGACAGTATGATTAAATTGTATAAGACTATAACCTATCTGTATGGTAAGATAGTAAGACAGTATGATTAAATTGTATAAGACTGTAACCTATCTGTATGGTAAGATAGTAAGACAGTATTATTAAATTGTATAAGACTGTAACCTATCTGTATGGTAAGATAGTAAGACAGTATGATTAAATTGTATAAGACTATAACCTATCTATATGGTAAGATAGTAAGACAGTATTATTAAATTGTATAAGACTATAACCGATCTGTATGGTAAGATAATAAGACAGTATGATTAAATTGTATAAGACTGTAACCTATCTGTATGGTAAGATAATAAGACAGTATTATTAAATTGTATAAGACTGTAACCTATCTGTATGGTAAGATAATAAGACAGTATTATTAAATTGTATGAGACTATAACCTATCTGTATGGTAAGATAATAAGAGAGTATTATTAAATTGTATAAGACTATAACCTATCTGTTTGGTAAGATAACAAGACAGTATTATTAAATTGTATGAGACTATAAAGTATCTGTTTGGTAAGATAACAAGACAGTATTATTAAATTGTATGAGACTGTAACCTATCTGTATGGTAAGATAACAAGACAGTATTATTAAATTGTATAAGACTATAACCTATCTGTATGGTAAGATAACAAGACAGTATTATTAAATTGTATAAGACTATAACCTATCTGTATGGTAAGATAACAAGACAGTATTATTAAATTGTATAAGACAATAACCTATCTGTATGGTAAGATAACAAGACAGTATTATTAAATTGTATGAGACTATAACCTATCTGAATGGTAAGATAACAAGACAGTATTATTAAATTGTATGAGACCATAACATATCTGTATGGTAAGATAACAAGACAGTATAATTAAATTGTATAAGACTATAACCTATCTGTATGGTAAGATAGTAAGACAGTATTATTAAATTGTATAAGACTGTAACGTATCTGTATGGTAAGATAATAAGACAGTATTATTAAATTTTATGAGACTATAACCTATCTGTATGGCAAGATAATAAGACAGTATTATTAAATTGTATAAGACTATAAAATATCTGTTTGGTAAGATAATAAGACAGTATTATTAAATTGTATGAGACTATAACCTATCTGTATGGTAAGATAATAAGACAGTATGATCAAATTGTATAAGACTGTAACCTATCTGTATGGTAAGATAGGAAGACAGTATTATTAAATTGTATAAGACTATAACCTATCTGTATGGTAAGATAACAAGACAGTATTATTAAATTGTATGAGACTATAACCTATCTGTATGGTAAGATAATAAGACAGTATTATTAAATTGTATAAGACTGTAACCTCTCTGTATGGTAAGATAATAAGACAGTATTATTAAATTGTATGAGACTATAACCTATCTGTATGGTAAGATAGTAAGACAGCATGATTAAATTGTATAAGACTGTAACCTATCTGTATGGTAAGATAGTAAGACAGCATGATTAAATTGTATAAGACTGTAACCTATCTATATGGTAAGATAGTAAGACAGTATGATTAAATTGTATAAGACTGTAACCTATCTGTATGGTAAGATAGTAAGACAGTATGATTAAATTGTATAAGACTGTAACCTATCTGTATGGTAAGATAGTAAGACAGTATGATTAAATTGTATAAGACTGTAACCTATCTGTATGGTAAGATAGTAAGACAGTATGATTAAATTGTATAAGACTGTAACCTATCTGTATGGTAAGATAGTAAGACAGTATTATTAAATTGTATAAGACTGTAACCTATCTGTATGGTAAGATAATAAGACAGTATGATTAAATTGTATAAGACTATAACCTATCTGTATGGTAAGATAATAAGACAGTATTATTAAATTGTATAAGACTGTAACCTATCTGTATGGTAAGATAGTAAGACAGTATGATTAAATTGTATAAGACTGTAACCTATCTGTATGGTAAGATAGTAAGACAGTATTATTAAATTGTATAAGACTGTAACCTATCTGTATGGTAAGATAATAAGACAGTATGATTAAATTGTATAAGACTATAACCTATCTGTATGGTAAGATAATAAGACAGTATAATTAAATTGTATAAGTCTATAACCTATCTGTATAGTAAGATAATAAGACAGTATTATTAAATTGTATAAGACTATAACCTATCTGTATGGTAAGATAATAAGACAGTATTATTAAATTGTATAAGACTGTAACCTATCTGTATGGTAAGATTGTAAGACAGTATTATTAAATTGTATAAGAATATAACCTATCTATATGGTAAGATAGTAGGACAGTATGAATAAAATGTATAAGACTGTAACCTATCTGTATGGTAATTTAGTAAAACAGTATGATTAAATTGTATAAGACTATAACCTATCTGTATGGTAAGATAGTAAGACAGTATGATTAAATTGTATAAGACTGTAACCTATCTGTATGGTAAGATAGTAAGACAGTATTATTAAATTGTATAAGACTGTAACCTATCTGTATGGTAAGATAGTAAGACAGTATTATTAAATTGTATAAGACTATAACCTATCTGTATGGTAAGATAAAAAGACAGTATGATTAAATTGTATAAGACTGAAACCTATCTATATGGTAAGATAGTAAGACAGTATGATTAAATTGTATAAGACTGTAACCTATCTATATGGTAAGATAATAAGACAGTATTATTAAATTGTATAAGACTATAACCTATCTGTATGGTAAGATAATAAGACAGTATGATTAAATTGTATAAGACTGTAACCTATCTGTTTGGTAAGATAATAAGACAGTATGATTAAATTGTATAAGACTATAACCTATCTGTATGGTAAGATAATAAGACAGTATGATTAAATTGTATAAGACTGTAACCTATCTGTATGGTAAGATAATAAGACAGTATGATTAAATTGTATAAGACTATAACCTATCTGTATGGTAAGATAATAAGACAGTATGATTAAATTGTATAAGACTATAACCTATCTGTTTGGTAAGATAACAAGACAGTATTATTAAATTGTATGAGACTATAACCTATCTGTATGGTAAGATAATAAGACAGTGTTATTAAATTGTATAAGACTGTAACCTATCTGTATGGTAAGATAATAAGACAGTATAATTAAATTGTATGAGACTATAACCTATCTGTTTGGTAAGATAACAAGACAGTATTATTAAATTGTATAAGACTGTAACCTATCTGTATGGTAAGATAATAAGACAGTGTTATTAAATTGTATAAGACTGTAACCTATCTGTATGGTAAGATAATAAGACAGTATTATTAAATTGTATGAGACTATAACCTATCTGTATGGTAAGATAATAAGACAGTATTATTAAATTGTATAAGACTATAACCTATCTGTTTGGTAAGATAACAAGACAGTATTATTAAATTGTATGAGACTATAACCTATCTGTTTGGTAAGATAACAAGACAGTATTATTAAATTGTATGAGACTATAACCTATCTGTATGGTAAGATAACAAGACAGTATTATTAAATTGTATAAGACTATAACCTATCTGTATGGTAAGATAACAAGACAGTATTATTAAATGGTATAAGACTATAACCTATCTGTATGGTAAGATAACAAGACAGTATTATTAAATGGTATGAGACAATAACCTATCTGTATGGTAAGATAACAAGACAGTATTATTAAATTGTATGAGACTATAACCTATCTGTATGGTAAGAAAACAAGACAGTATTATTAAATTGTATGAGACTATAACCTATCTGTATGGTAAGATAACAAGACAGTATTATTAAATTGTATGAGACTATAACCTATCTGTATGGTAAGATTACAAGACAGTATTATTAAATTATATAAGACTATAACCTATCTGTATGGTAAGATAGTAAGACAGTATTATTAAATTGTATAAGACTGTAACGTATCTGTATGGTAAGATAATAAGACAGTATTATTAAATTGTATGAGACTATAACCTATCTGTATGGTAAGATAATAAGACAGTATTATTAAATTGTATAAGACTATAAAATATCTGTTTGGTAAGATAATAAGACAGTATTATTAAATTGTATGAGACTATAACCTATCTGTATGGTAAGATAATAAGACAGTATGATCAAATTGTATAAGACTATAACCTATCTGTATGGTAAGATAACAAGACAGTATTATTAAATTGTATAAGACTGTAACCTATCTGTATGGTAAGATAGGAAGACAGTATTATTAAATTGTATAAGACTATAACCTATCTGTATGGTAAGATAACAAGACAGTATTATTAAATTGTATGAGACTATAACCTATCTGTATGGTAAGATAATAAGACAGTATTATTAAATTGTATAAGACTGTAACCTCTCTGTATGGTAAGATAATAAGACAGTATTATTAAATTGTATGAGACTATAACCTATCTGTATGGTAAGATAGTAAGACAGCATGATTAAATTGTATAAGACTGTAACCTATCTGTATGGTAAGATAGTAAGACAGCATGATTAAATTGTATAAGACTGTAACCTATCTATATGGTAAGATAGTAAGACAGCATGATTAAATTGTATAAGACTGTAACCTATCTGTATGGTAAGATAGTAAGACAGTATGATTAAATTGTATAAGACTGTAACCTATCTGTATGGTAAGATAGTAAGACAGTATGATTAAATTGTATAAGACTGTAACCTATCTGTATGGTAAGATAGTAAGACAGTATGATTAAATTGTATAAGACTGTAACCTATCTGTATGGTAAGATAGTAAGACAGTATTTTTAAATTGTATAAGACTGTAACCTATCTGTATGGTAAGATAATAAGACAGTATGATTAAATTGTATAAGACTATAACCTATCTGTATGGTAAGATAATACGACAGTATAATTAAATTGTATAAGACTATAACCTATCTGTATGGTAAGATAATAAGACAGTATTATTAAATTGTATAAGACTGTAACCTATCTGTATGGTAAGATTGTAAGACAGTATTATTAAATTGTATAAGAATATAACCTATCTATATGGTAAGATAGTAGGACAGTATGAATAAAATGTATAAGACTGTAACCTATCTGTATGGTAAGATAGTAAGACAGTATGATTAAATTGTATAAGACTATAACCTATCTGTATGGTAAGATAGTAAGACAGTATGATTAAATTGTATAAGTCTGTAACCTATCTGTATGGTAAGATAGTAAGACAGTATTATTAAATTGTATAAGACTGTAACCTATCTGTATGGTAAGATAGTAAGACAGTATTATTAAATTGTATAAGACTATAACCTATCTGTATGGTAAGATAACAAGACAGTATTATTAAATTGTATGAGACTATAACCTATCTGTATGGTAAGATAATAAGACAGTATTATTAAATTGTATAAGACTGTAACCTCTCTGTATGGTAAGATAATAAGACAATATTATTAAATTGTATGAGACTATAACCTATCTGTATGGTAAGATAGTAAGACAGCATGATTAAATTGTATAAGACTGTAACCTATCTGTATGGTAAGATAGTAAGACAGCATGATTAAATTGTATAAGACTGTAACCTATCTATATGGTAAGATAGTAAGACAGCATGATTAAATTGTATAAGACTGTAACCTATCTGTATGGTAAGATAGTAAGACAGTATGATTAAATTGTATAAGACTGTAACCTATCTGTATGGTAAGATAGTAAGACAGTATGATTAAATTGTATAAGACTGTAACCTATCTGTATGGTAAGATAGTAAGACAGTATGATTAAATTGTATAAGACTGTAACCTATCTGTATGGTAAGATAGTAAGACAGTATTAGTAAATTGTATAAGACTGTAACCTATCTGTATGGTAAGATAATAAGACAGTATGATTAAATTGTATAAGACTATAACCTATCTGTATGGTAAGATAATACGACAGTATAATTAAATTGTATAAGACTATAACCTATCTGTATGGTAAGATAATAAGACAGTATTATTAAATTGTATAAGACTGTAACCTATCTGTATGGTAAGATTGTAAGACAGTATTATTAAATTGTATAAGAATATAACCTATCTATATGGTAAGATAGTAGGACAGTATGAATAAAATGTATAAGACTGTAACCTATCTGTATGGTAAGATAGTGAGACAGTATGATTAAATTGTATAAGACTATAACCTATCTGTATGGTAAGATAGTAAGACAGTATGATTAAATTGTATAAGACTGTAACCTATCTGTATGGTAAGATAGTAAGACAGTATTATTAAATTGTATAAGACTGTAACCTATCTGTATGGTAAGATAGTAAGACAGTATTATTAAATTGTATAAGACTATACCCTATCTGTATGGTAAGATAAAAAGACAGTATGATTAAATTGTATAAGACTGAAACCTATCTATATGGTAAGATAGTAAGACAGTATGATTAAATTGTATAAGACTGTAACCTATCTGTATGGTAAGATAATAAGACAGTATTATTAAATTGTATAAGACTATAACCTATCTGTATGGTAAGATAATAAGACAGTATGATTAAATTGTATAAGACTATAACCTATCTGTTTGGTAAGATAGTAAGACAGTATGATTAAATTGTATAAGACTGTAACCTATCTGTATGGTAAGATAATAAGACAGTATTATTAAATTGTATAAGACTATAACCTATCTGTATGGTAAGATAATAAGACAGTATTATTAAATTGTATAAGACTATAACCTATCTGTTTGGTAAGATAACAAGACAGTATTATTAAATTGTATGAGACTATAACCTATCTGTTTGGTAAGATAACAAGACAGTATTATTAAATTGTATGAGACTATAACCTATCTGTATGGTAAGATAACAAGACAGTATTATTAAATTGTATAAGACTATAACCTATCTGTATGGTAAGATAACAAGACAGTATTATTAAATGGTATAAGACTATAACCTATCTGTATGGTAAGATAACAAGACAGTATTATTAAATGGTATAAGACAATAACCTATCTGTATGGTAAGATAACAAGACAGTATTATTAAATTGTATAAGACTGTAACCTATCTGTATGGTAAGATTGTAAGACAGTATTATTAAATTGTATAAGAATATAACCTATCTATATGGTAAGATAGTAGGACAGTATGAATAAAATGTATAAGACTGTAACCTATCTGTATGGTAAGATAGTAAGACAGTATGATTAAATTGTATAAGACTATAACCTATCTGTATGGTAAGATAGTAAGACAGTATGATTAAATTGTATAAGACTGTAACCTATCTGTATGGTAAGATAGTAAGACAGTATTATTAAATTGTATAAGACTGTAACCTATCTGTATGGTAAGATAGTAAGACAGTATTATTAAATTGTATAAGACTATAACCTATCTGTATGGTAAGATAAAAAGACAGTATGATTAAATTGTATAAGACTGAAACCTATCTATATGGTAAGATAGTAAGACAGTATGATTAAATTGTATAAGACTGTAACCTATCTGTATGGTAAGATAATAAGACAGTATTATTAAATTGTATAAGACTATAACCTATCTGTATGGTAAGATAATAAGACAGTATGATTAAATTGTATAAGACTGTAACCTATCTGTATGGTAAGATAATAAGACAGTGTTATTAAATTGTATAAGACTGTAACCTATCTGTATGGTAAGATAACAAGACAGTATTATTAAATTGTATAAGACTGTAACCTATCTGTATGGTAAGATAGGAAGACAGTATTATTAAATTGTATAAGACTATAACCTATCTGTATGGTAAGATAACAAGACAGTATTATTAAATTGTATGAGACTATAACCTATCTGTATGGTAAGATAATAAGACAGTATTATTAAATTGTATAAGACTGTAACCTCTCTGTATGGTAAGATAATAAGACAATATTATTAAATTGTATGAGACTATAACCTATCTGTATGGTAAGATAGTAAGACAGCATGATTAAATTGTATAAGACTGTAACCTATCTGTATGGTAAGATAGTAAGAGAGCATGATTAAATTGTATAAGACTGTAACCTATCTATATGGTAAGATAGTAAGACAGCATGATTAAATTGTATAAGACTGTAACCTATCTGTATGGTAAGATAGTAAGACAGTATGATTAAATTGTATAAGACTGTAACCTATCTGTATGGTAAGATAGTAAGACAGTATGATTAAATTGTATAAGACTGTAACCTATCTGTATGGTAAGATAGTAAGACAGTATGATTAAATTGTATAAGACTGTAACCTATCTGTATGGTAAGATAGTAAGACAGTATTAGTAAATTGTATAAGACTGTAACCTATCTGTATGGTAAGATAATAAGACAGTATGATTAAATTGTATAAGACTATAACCTATCTGTATGGTAAGATAATACGACAGTATAATTAAATTGTATAAGACTATAACCTATCTGTATGGTAAGATAATAAGACAGTATTATTAAATTGTATAAGACTGTAACCTATCTGTATGGTAAGATTGTAAGACAGTATTATTAAATTGTATAAGAATATAACCTATCTATATGGTAAGATAGTAGGACAGTATGAATAAAATGTATAAGACTGTAACCTATCTGTATGGTAAGATAGTAAGACAGTATGATTAAATTGTATAAGACTATAACCTATCTGTATGGTAAGATAGTAAGACAGTATGATTAAATTGTATAAGACTGTAACCTATCTGTATGGTAAGATAGTAAGACAGTATTATTAAATTGTATAAGACTGTAACCTATCTGTATGGTAAGATAGTAAGACAGTATTATTAAATTGTATAAGACTATAACCTATCTGTATGGTAAGATAAAAAGACAGTATGATTAAATTGTATAAGACTGAAACCTATCTATATGGTAAGATAGTAAGACAGTATGATTAAATTGTATAAGACTGTAACCTATCTGTATGGTAAGATAATAAGACAGTATTATTAAATTGTATAAGACTATAACCTATCTGTATGGTAAGATAATAAGACAGTATGATTAAATTGTATAAGACTGTAACCTATCTGTATGGTAAGATAGTAAGACAGTATTATTAAATTGTATAAGACTATAACCTATCTGTATGGTAAGATAAAAAGACAGTATGATTAAATTGTATAAGACTGAAACCTATCTATATGGTAAGATAGTAAGACAGTATGATTAAATTGTATAAGACTGTAACCTATCTGTATGGTAAGATAATAAGACAGTGTTATTAAATTGTATAAGACTATAACATATCTGTATGGTAAGATAATAAGACAGTATTATTAAATTGTATAAGACTATAACCTATCTGTATGGTAAGATAGTAAGACAGTATGATTAAATTGTATAAGACTATAACCTATCTGTATGGTAAGATAGTAAGACAGTATGATTAAATTGTATAAGACTATAACCTATCTGTTTGGTAAGATAACAAGACAGTATTATTAAATTGTATGAGACTATAACCTATCTGTTTGGTAAGATAACAAGACAGTATTATTAAATTGTATGAGACTATAACCTATCTGTATGGTAAGATAACAAGACAGTATTATTAAATTGTATAAGACTATAACCTATCTGTATGGTAAGATAACAAGACAGTATTATTAAATGGTATAAGACTATAACCTATCTGTATGGTAAGATAACAAGACAGTATTATTAAATGGTATAAGACAATAACCTATCTGTATGGTAAGATAACAAGACAGTATTATTAAATTGTATGAGACTATAACCTATCTGTATGGTAAGAAAACAAGACAGTATTATTAAATTGTATGAGACTATAACCTATCTGTATGGTAAGATAACAAGACAGTATTATTAAATTGTATGAGACTATAACCTATCTGTATGGTAAGATTACAAGACAGTATTATTAAATTGTATAAGACTATAACCTATCTGTATGGTAAGATAGTAAGACAGTATTATTAAATTGTATAAGACTGTAACGTATCTGTATGGTAAGATAATAAGACAGTATTATTAAATTGTGTAAGACTGTAACCTATATGTATGGTAGATAATAAGAGAGTATTATTAAATTGTATAAGACTGTAACCTATCTGTATGGTAAGATAATAAGACAGTATTATTACATTGTATGAGACTATAACCTATCTCTATGGTAAGATAATAAGACAGTATTATTAAATTGTATAAGACTATAACCTATCTATATGGTAAGATAGTAAGACAGTATGATTAAATTGTATAAGACTGTAACCTATCTGTATGGTAAGATAATAAGACAGTATTATTAAATTGTATAAGACTGTAACCTATCTGTATGGTAAGATAATAAGACAGTATTATTAAATTGTATGAGACTATAACCTATCTGTATGGTAAGATAATAAGACAGTATTATTAAATTGTATGAGACTATAACCTATCTGTATGGTAAGAAAATAAGACGGTATTATTAAATTGTATAAGACTATAACCTATCTGTATGGTAAGATAATAAGACAGTATTATTAAATTGTATGAGACTATAACCTATCTGTATGGTAAGAAAATAAGACAGTATTATTAAATTGTATAAGACTATAACCTATCTGTATGGTAAGATAATAAGACAGTATTATTAAATTGTATGAGACTATAACCTATCTGTATGGTAAGAAAATAAGACAGTATTATTAAATTGTATGAGACTATAACCTATCTATATGGTAAGATAGTAAGACAGTATAATTAAATTGTATAAGACTATAACCTATCTGTTTGGTAAGATAATAAGACAGTATTATTAAATTGTATGAGACTATATCCTATCTGTATGGTAAGATAGTAAGACAGTATTATTAAATTGTATGAGACTATAACCTATCTGTATGGTAAGATAATAAGACAGTATGATCAAATTGTATAAGACTGTAACCTATCTGTATGGTAAGATAATAAGACAGTATGATTAAATTGTATAAGACTGTAACCTATCTGTATGGTAAGATAATAAGACAGTATTATTAAATTGTATGAGACTATAACCTATCTGTATGGTAAGATAGTAAGACAGTATTATTAAATTGTATGAGACTATAACCTATCTGTATGGTAAGAAAATAAGACGGTATTATTAAATTGTATAAGACTATAACCTATCTGTTTGGTAAGATAATTAGACAGTATTATTAAATTGTATAAGACTGTAACCTATCTGTATGGTAAGATAATAAGACAGTATTATTAAATTGTATGAGACTATAACCTATCTGTATGGTAAGAAAATAAGACGGTATTATTAAATTGTATAAGACTATAACCTATCTGTTTGGTAAGATAATTAGACAGTATTATTAAATTGTATAAGACTGTAACCTATCTGTATGGTAAGATAATAAGACAGTATTATTAAATTGTATGAGACTATAACCTATCTGTATGGTAAGATAATAAGACAGTATTATTAAATTGTATGAGACTATAACCTATCTGTATGGTAAGATAGTAAGACAGTATTATTAAATTGTATAAGACTGTAACCTATCTGTATGGTAAGATAGTAAGACAGTATAATTAAATTGTATAAGACTGTAACCTATCTGTATGGTAAGATAGTAAGACAGTATTATTAAATTGTATAAGACTGTAACCTATCTGTATGGTAAGATAGTAAGACAGTATTATTAAATTGTATGAGACTATAACCTATCTGTATGGTAAGATAATAAGACAGTATAATTAAATTGTATAAGACTGTAACCTATCTGTGTGGTAAGATAGTAAGACAGTATAATTAAATTGTATAAGACTGTAACCTATCTGTATGGTAAGATGGTAAGACAGTATTATTAAATTGTATAAGACTGTAACCTATCTGTATGGTAAGATAATAAGACAGTATTATTAAATTGTATGAGACTTTAACCTATCTGTTTGGTAAGATAACAAGACAGTATTATTAAATTGTATGAGACTGTAACCTATCTGTATGGTAAGATAACAAGAGATTATTATTAAATTGTATGAGACTATAACCTATCTGTATGGTAAGATAACAAGACAGTATTATTAAATTGTATAAGACTATAACCTATCTGTATGGTAAGATAATAAGACAGTATTATTAAATTGTATAAGACTATAACCTATCTGTATGATAAGATAATAAGACAGTATTATTAAATTGTATAAGACTATAACCTATCTGTATGGTAAGATAACAAGACAGTATTATTAAATTGTATAAGACTATAACCTATCTGTATGGTAAGATAATAAGACAGTATGATCAAATTGTATAAGACTGTAACCTATCTGTATGGTAAGATAATAAGACAGTATTATTAAATTGTATAAGACTGTAACCTATCTGTATGGTAAGATAACAAGACAGTATTATTAAATTGTATAAGACTGTAACCTATCTGTATGGTAAGATAATAAGACAGTATTATTAAATTGTATAAGACTATAACCTATCTGTATGGTAAGATAATAAGATAGTATAATTAAATTGTATAAGACTATAACCTATCTGTATGGTAAGATAGTAAGACAGTATTATTAAATTGTACAAGACTGTAACCTATCTGTGTGGTAAGATAATAAGACAGTATGATCAAATTGTATAAGACTATAACCTATCTGTATGGTAAGATAGTAAGACAGTATTATTAAATTGTACAAGACTATAACATATCTGTATGGTAAGATAGTAAGACAGTATTATTAAATTGTACAAGACTGTAACCTATCTGTGTGGTAAGATAATAAGACAGTATGATTAAATTGTATAAGACTATAACCTATCTGTATGGTAAGATAGTAAGACAGTATTATTAAATTGTACAAGACTATAACCTATCTGTATGGTAAGATAATAAGACAGTATAATTAAATTGTATAAGACTATAACCTATCTGTATGGTAAGATAATAAGACAGTATTATTAAATTGTACAAGACTATAACCTATCTGTATGGTAAGATAATAAGACAGTATAATTAAATTGTATAAGACTATAACCTATCTGTATGGTAAGATAATAAGACAGTATAATTAAATTGTATAAGACTATAACCTATCTGTATGGTAAGATAATAAGACAGTATTATTAAATTGTATAAGACTATAACCTATCTGTATGGTAAGATAATAAGACAGTATGATTAAATTGTATAAGACTATAACCTATCTGTATGGTAAGATAATAAGACAGTATGATTAAATTGTATAAGACTGTAACCTATCTGTATGGTAAGATAATAAGACAGTATGATTAAATTGTACAAGACTGTAACCTATCTATATGGTAAGATAGTAAGACAGTATTATTAAATTGTATAAGACTGTAACCTATCTGTATGGTAAGATAGTAAGACAGTATTATTAAATTGTACAAGACTATAACATATCTGTATGGTAAGATAATAAGACAGTATGATTAAATTGTATAAGACTGTAACCTATCTGTATGGTAAGATAGTAAGACAGTATTATTAAATTGTATAAGACTGTAACCTATCTGTATGGTAAGATAGTAAGACAGTATTATTAAATTGTACAAGACTATAACATATCTGTATGGTAAGATAGTAAGACAGTATGATTAAATTGTATAAGACTGTAACCTATCTGTATGGTAAGATAGTAAGACAGTATTATTAAATTGTATAAGACTGTAACATATCTGTATGGTAAGATAATAAGACAGTATGATTAAATTGTACAAGACTATAACATATCTGTATGGTAAGATAATAAGACAGTATGATTAAATTGTATAAGTAACCTATCTGTATGGTAAGATAATAAGACAGTATGATTAAATTGTATAAGACTATAACCTATCTGTATGGTAAGATAATAAGACAGTATGATTAAATTGTATAAGACTGTAACCTATCTGTATGGTAAGATAATAAGACAGTATGATTAAATTGTATAAGACTGTAACCTATCTGTATGGTAAGATAATAAGACAGTATGATTAAATTGTATGAGACTATAAACTATCTGTATGGTAAGATAATAAGACAGTATGATTAAATTGTATAAGACTATAACCTATCTGTATGGTAAGATAGTAAGACAGTATAATTAAATTGTATAAGACTATAACCTATCTGTATGGTAAGATAGTAAGACAGTATGATTAAATTGTATAAGACTATAACCTATCTATATGGTAAGATAGTAAGACAGTATTATTAAATTGTATAAGACTATAACCTATCTGTATGGTAAGATAATAAGACAGTATGATTAAATTGTATAAGACTATAACCTATCTGTATGGTAAGATAATAAGACAGTATGATTAAATTGTATAAGACTGTAACCTATCTGTATGGTAAGATAATAAGACAGTATGATTAAATTGTATAAGACTGTAACCTATCTGTATGGTAAGATAATAAGACAGTATGATTAAATTGTATGAGACTATAAACTATCTGTATGGTAAGATAATAAGACAGTATGATTAAATTGTATGAGACTATAACCTATCTGTATGGTAAGATAATAAGACAGTATAATTAAATTGTATAAGACTATAACCTATCTGTATGGTAAGATAGTAAGACAGTATGATTAAATTGTATAAGACTATAACCTATCTATATGGTAAGATAGTAAGACAGTATTATTAAATTGTATAAGACTATAACCTATCTGTATGGTAAGATAATAAGAAAGTATGATTAAATTGTATAAGTAACCTATCTGTATGGTAAGATAATAAGACAGTATGATTAAATTGTATAAGACTATAACCTATCTGTATGGTAAGATAATAAGACAGTATGATTAAATTGTATAAGACTGTAACCTATCTGTATGGTAAGATAATAAGACAGTATTATTAAATTGTATAAGACTATAACCTATCTGTATGGTAAGATAATAAGACAGTATGATTAAATTGTATAAGACTGTAACCTATCTGTATGGTAAGATAATAAGACAGTATGATTAAATTGTATAAGACTATAACCTATCTGTATGGTAAGATAATAAGACAGTATGATTAAATTGTATAAGACTGTAACCTATCTGTATGGTAAGATAATAAGACAGTATGATTAAATTGTATAAGACTGTAACCTATCTGTATGGTAAGATAATAAGACAGTATGATTAAATTGTATAAGACTGTAACCTATCTGTATGGTAAGATAGTAAGACAGTATGATTAAATTGTATAAGACTGTAACCTATCTGTATGGTAAGATAATAAGACAGTATAATTAAATTGTATGAGACTATAACCTATCTGTATGGTAAGATAATAAGACAGTATAATTAAATTGTATAAGTCTATAACCTATCTGTATAGTAGGATAATAAGACAGTATAATTAAATTGTATGAGACTATAACCTATCTGTATGGTAAGATAATAAGACAGTATAATTAAATTGTATAAGACTATAACCTATCTGTATGGTAAGATAATAAGACAGTATAATTAAATTGTATGAGACTATAACCTATCTGTATGGTAAGATAATAAGACAGTATAATTAAATTGTATAAGTCTATAACCTATCTGTATAGTAGGATAATAAGACAGTATAATTAAATTGTATGAGACTATAACCTATCTGTATGGTAAGATAGTAAGACAGTATTATTAAATTGTATGAGACTATAACCTATCCATATGGTTGTTTAAATGTTGTATTGACATGTTGCTAGTACCAAACCTGCTGACATTGAAATATGGATGTGCTAAATAATGGAAAAATATAGATTCATTGTAAAACTGCTGTCAAATCACATTATTTACTTGTTGGGATTTAATCTGTATTTAGGTTTTATTCAATATTAAGCAGAGTTTTTCATGGAACCAGGCTTACTTTACACGAACACATCAGAAGCAGTTAATGTCTATGCTTTTCATACAAAATGTTTTCATTATCAAACTGATGCTTATAGCATTTTTCAAGATGTACAATAAATGAAAAAATACTGAATGTGAAAGTTATAACTGCTCATATAGAAAGTTTCAAACAATCAGCATAGAAATGAAAAAGGAATATTCAGATTCTTGGGAGTGACAAAGATATGTTTATTGCATGTCCTGCTATACTGATTTGAGGATATCAAATGGCGGGATATATGATTGACTCTGCCGTGTAATAATTTAAAAATAAAAGCAGTAATTTCATTTAGGTGAGAGATCCACTGAGCTCCATGGGATTTGGAACTGCAGTTTTTGAAACATAACTGACAGTAATTAAGCATAAACTGTACTTCAGAAGATTCTACTTTAATATTTTATTTAATTTCACCACATCAAATCTCAATTTTTCAAATGCATGTTTTATGAATTGACGAGAATAGCAAAATATATTTCATTACTCCTTGTAAAATATTGGTCGACTTACAGAGAAATAGAGAATGTTGTTATTGTTAACTCATTTGAAATACAGTTGATGTTCTTGACTGCTTTCTCAAATAACAATAATAGAACACCCTTAATGATATTTATGTAACTCACATGGTGTGCAAGGATGTCACAATTGACCCTTAGAAAAAAATCAAGACATCCTAAATTTTCATAACCCCACCTTAATAACAGAAACATATTTGTCAAAATAGGTGAGTTTTAAGAGCTCTCTTGAAAGTGATCACTGTTTGTGTGCCTAAGTTAAGTGGGCAATTCATTCTACATTGCTGAACCCTCATATGCAAAAGAACGATGTCTATATGACTTCATATTTATTGTGGGGATAATGAGTATACGATTGTCAGAAGAGGAGCATAACTATCTTGCTGGTATGTACACATGGGAGAGGTCAGATAGGTATGTAGGACTGGAGTCCGTCATTAAACTGTAGCACAGAGAGCAAATTTTGTGTTTGATTATGGATTGAATGGATAGCCAGTTTAGGATACAGAGCAACGTGGAGGTGTGCTCTGATTGTGGCATTCTAAGGATGACTTGAGCAGCTGTGTTTGTACCTTTTAAACATTTTGGAGTGGATATTGAGACGAACTAGACATAATGTAGTTGCAATAGTCCAGTCTTGAAAGCACTAATGAACACACCAGTGTTTTAGTGGCATCAACTGAAAGATGTCTGCAAATGGAGCTGATGTCTCAGCTCGAGATATGTAGCCTTGCATATGTTCATGACATGTTGGTGCAATGTGAGAATACCGTCGAGAGTAACACCTAGGTTTCAAACTGACTGTGTGAATATGTTGGTGTTGCTGATATTTATTGTTCAAGGTAAAAGATGTGAATGAGAAAGTCTTTGTGTTGTTATCAGAATGGCCTCAGTTTTATCATCATTCATCTGCAGCTTGTTACATGTCATCCATGATTTCATGTCACAAATGCACCTCTCTACACTTTGGATGGTAACGCTAACTTCAATTGAGTGGCAAGATTTGTATATTTGGGTGTCATCAGCATACAATTAGTGAGACACTGGATGATGATCTATGACACTTGAGAATGGCTGGTTGTATAGAATGAAAAGAACTTGTCCAAGAACAGACCCCTGTGGAACATCACAACATAGATTAACTGGGCTGGAGTGAATTCTATTTGTGGACACAATTTGTGTCCTGTTGACTATGTACGACTTGAACCACATTAAGGTTGTATTGTGAATGCCAAATATAAGCTGGAGACGGTGAAATAAAATATCACGTCCATAGTGTCGAATACTGCAGACAAATCAAGGAGAGTGAGAACTGTAATCTTTCCACTATCCGATGCAGAGAGAATGTCAATAAATATTTTCAGAATATTAGTTTCAGTACTTTGACAATGGCGATATGCAGACTAGAATTTGCTAAAAGGCTATTTGAATTCAGAGGAGATACAAATTGGGTCCGAACAATTTTTTTCTAAGATTTTTTATATGAGATTAAAACCTGGGCAGTAGTTCTTTAAATCGTTATGATTGAGTGTTTTGTTTGTTCAGCAGAGGCTTTACCATGGCAGTTATGAAAAATGATAGGAATTCCCTGGATGAGAGAGAGAAGTATTAATAATATCATTTAGTGATGGCAATATTGGATCTAAGTTCTCAAGCAGCAGTCATGTTGGAATTGATAAAGTTCACATGACATTGGTGCACTCTTCATCATGATTGTACATACCAAATCCATATAGACTGATTCAAATGCGACTAATGGTTGCCGCTGAAATTCTATATAACAATTGTATTGTGATGGGCCAATTGAAATTGTTTCGTCCAGCTTATCTCTAATGGTTTCTACTTTAGCACAGAAGAAATTTGCAAACAAGTCTGGAATGTTCACTAGAGAGAAGGTAGTTGAAAGTGGTCTACTTTTGTTACTTGACATTAGTTGTGATCTCGAAGAGCTCTTTGCAGCTGAGCTGGAACTTTCCGTGATCTTAGTACTGTATTTAGCTAATTTCACTCAGTGACTTAAGCTTGAAGTTTAGATTATAATACATAAAAGAATTATTACTTATTTTGAAATCATTTGAGATACTATTTGTATGCAACATAAAACAGTTATTACTTAATTCCAAGTCATATGAAATACTATTTGTATGCAACATAATTATTTCTTAATTCCAAATCATATGAAATACTATTTGTACTCAACAGAAAAGAGTCATTACTTAATTCCAAATCACATTAAAACTATAAGTATACAACAGAAAAGAATTATTACTTAATTCCAAGTCATATGAAATACTATTTGTATCCTACATAAAAGTTATTACTTAATTCCAAATGAAATGAAATACGATTTATATGCAACATTAAAGAATTATTACATGATTCCAAATTGTGTGAAGTACTGCTTTTTGTAATTAAAAATACTGATTACCTTATACCTTATCATTTGAATAAAACAGAGAAGTCAGTAATTAATTTCAGATCGTTTGAAATATTACTTTATTCCAAATCATTTGAAATACTATTTGTATCCAACATAAGATTTATTACTTAATTCCATATGAAATGAAAGGGTTCCTAGAAACACCGAAATACACTGAAAACACCGAAATACACACCGAAATACACATGCATTTACATGTTCTCTCTGTATATATCGATTTCCACTCACACATTATCTTTGTTTTTGTTTTAATAATAATATAAAGCAAAACAAAATTGATTTATTATATTTTTAAAAGAATTATTTACTTTTTTCTTGTTAATATCACAATTCATGTAATGACGTCACTTTGTCGTACTTGATTCGACAGACCTGATATATGGCCTATCAGTAATACATACACAGCGTAAAAGGGGTAAATATCAAAGTATCAAAAGTATTTGCCGGCATTATATTATATATTAATATAACTTTTAATTATATAGTTTTTTGATCAAAATAAATACCATTTAATTTAATTTCCGATTTAAAGGTTTTTCGATTATTTGTGATATATATCAACTGTCTTAACATCATAACCTATGTTTCTATCTATCTATCTCTCTCTCTCTCTCTCTCTCTCTCTCTCTCTCTCTCTCTATATATATATATATATATATATATATATATATATATATATATATATATATATATATATATATATATATATATATATATATATATATGTTTATAGGTTATGATGATAAGACAGTTGATTGTCAGGGTGTTAAGAAAGTCTGTTTTTGGAAATATGTGAACGGTGAATAGTGTTACATGTTTGAATAATAATAATAAGCAAAATAATGTCAATTTATATGATTTATATGAAAATACAACTACAAGTTTGCACAAGACAAGGTAACATAAACCTAACGGAAAAAAAATATGGGAAATTATGAAGAAATCTCTGGTGCATGTTTAGCAGTTTTTGTCACATGTCTTACATTAATTTTTCGTTTCCTTTGTCCAGGTTTTCGTCCATTAGTCCTAGGTGCAACAACAGTTGTCTGACCGTGCGTCGAAATCATGTTTTTTGTGTCCACGTCAATGTGGCGTCTGAAGCGTATGAACAAGTTAATGCGTTGTTGGTCTGTCATTTTTATCCAGTCTGTTTTTCTGGTCTCAAATTGTTTATGGCTGTCGGCAAGTCGGAATTCTCCAGTGCATACTAGAGCACTCCTCAGACTTTTAAATTGCCCGGTTACTAATTCATGTGTTAGTTGTACAAATTCCGTCAATGTTTTAGTCTTCCATTCTGTTTTAGAACGTGGTTCATGGATTCACAGTTATTATTTTTCCACATGCGGTCTATTTGGTAGTTTCGTAATGGATTATTTACTTTGAATTTTATATCTGTCTTTAGTTTTTTCTGAAAGTAATTAAGAAATTTTTTTGGATATGTCAGCACAGTGATTTTCTAACACTTCACATTTATCGTCAAAGCAAATACTGTCATTGGCGTCAACTAGGTATTTTGCGATAATTTCCACATAAATTTCATTCAGAACAATATTGCGTTTTGCTATTATAAGTTACGAAAAAGACAGATAAATGCGCACAACGAAAGATGAATCTTTATCAAAATGTCTTGTATTTCGAATTTCATTTAACTTGATAATGAATATTCAAAACACCAAAAACATTTTAAGTTGTCAGATTAATACCATTCTAATCATAAGTTTCCGATTCAAAATATTAGTGCGAAAGTTTACAGTGTGTATGCCATTTTAGTCACTCCAAACATAACGTATGTATCAGATACATACGACAAGAGACTGCTCATTAAATCTGTAATCGTTTTCACTCAGTTTTCTTATTTCCCTTTTGATCATGAAAATATAGCATGAAATGATTTCAAATATGATTGATTAACCATATTAAACACGTACATTCTTCATTGTAGTTATTTCTCCTGTATGTGACAGCTAAACATCATTATTCACATGATCATTTATGATATAATCATTATGACTTATTTATATTTTAAATTACGATGAAATGAATAACATTTTTATACTTAAGTGCTTTCACGAAATTTAAAAAGAACAATAACATGTATTTTTTAAAATGTTTTATAACGTAGAATGGTAACGTATGTGTTGTAGTGTAAAACACGGATATATTTTAAAGTTAAAACAATTTAAATGTACACTTTTTGTGTGCAATTAAAATGGACTGAACTTATATACAGTCTCACATATAGAAACAATATTTTTAGCCGATTAAAGCAATGAGTCCGCTCACGTGTACTGTTTAGGTAACGTGTGTATTTCACTAACGTAAAGCAAACGCATCGTTATTTTCATTGTTAATTAATTCCATTTTGACATCAGACATTTTGAATATTCAACGCATAAATAATCTGAGATCGTGACTGCCTTAACGCCTTTGTTTCAGACAAAACTGCATTGCATACAAGGAGTTTTCCTCTGACAAGATTCCGTCTTTTTGGGATCAGATATAAAATTGCACACCTCTGCATCGGCTTTTTTACTTGGACTTAATTCTTTTGGTTCTGGCAACAGTCAAAGTATTTTACTTAGTGGCTCAAATTTCTTTTTTTTTTATTTTGACTTTATCTTACGTCTATAGTAAACGTCAAATTTCAGAATACCTATATATATATATATATATATATATATATATATATATATATATATATATATATATATATATATATATATGTGTGTGTGTGTGTGTGTGTGTGTGTGTGTGTGTGTGTGTGTGTGTGTGTGTGTGTGTGTGTGTGTGTGTGTGCGTGCGTGCGTGCGTGCGTGCGTGTATGTTGATACCGGCTGATGTATTTTGCTTTGTTTCACTTTTATCCCTTTCAGGCCATTAGTTTCTTTCTCATTTGAGAGAGAGAGAGAGAGAGAGAGAGAGAGAGAGAGAGAGGGGGGGGTAGGGTGGGAGGGAGGGAGAGAGAGTCGCACACACGGGCAGACGCATTCAGACCTACAGTCTTTGCATGTGTGTATATTTGTTTAAAAAATAACAGCTTACAAGGGAATAAAGAAAATGTGTACCATAATTAAGACTAGTAATCAGTTTATTCATTTCTTATTTGTTTGGAGTAAAGGAGGAACTATCATTGACGATACTGAATAAAACATAAACTTAACTGGTATGAGGTTGATGTTGCAGCAACTAAACTGGCCAAATTATCGGCATCTCTCTCTCTCTCTCTCTCTCTCTCTCTCTCTCTCTCTCTCTCTCTCTCACACACACACACACACACACACATACATTATATATATATATATATATATATATTAAATAGTATCTACTTGCTGTATGAAAAAAAATATCTTTATACAACTATCGCATAGTTGGGCCGAATTGTCTTTCGAGTTGGGCTGAATTGTCTTTAAAGTTGGGCCGAATTGTCTATAAGTCATTTGGCTCACACACACACACATATATATATCTATTGGTTATGATGATATGACAGTTGATTGTAAGGGTGTTAAAAAAGTCTATTTTTGGTAATATGTTCCGGATTAAGAGACTTGCCAAATAAAGATTGTTTCTTAACTTGAATAAAAAATGAGATGAAAGGGAGAACAATAAATATATGTGCAGTGCAGTCAATAAGAACATGAATTAAGCGACTCGAAACAAAGTGAATTAAGTCGGCTTACACCGTCCGTTCCGGAGATTACATTCGTTCATTACTAACAACCATCCGGAATGATCAATCTATCCAATAAAGTACAACCAATTGACGCATGCATAACTATGAAAAATTAAATAATTCTTATAAAAATAAAATAAATCATTTTTTTTTTGCTTTATATTCTTATTCAAACAAAAACAAAAATATTGTGTGAGTGGAAATCGATATATGCAGAGAGAACATGTAAATACATGTGTATTTCGGTGTGTATTTCGGTGTATTTCGGTGTTTTCAGTGTATTTCGGTGTTTCTAGGAACCGGAAATGAAATACTATTTTCATTCAACAAAAAAGAGTCATTACTTAATTCTAAATCATATAAAATACTATTTGTATGCAACATGAAAATGTTTTTGCATAATTCTAAGTCATGTGAAATGCTGCTTTTCATAAATAAAAATAGTCATTACCTTATTCCTTATGATTTGAAATACAACTATCACAAATCAGAGAAGAGTCACTAATTAATTCCATATCCTGTGAAATATATTTTGTTTTCAGTATTGAAGTATTGAGAGACAACATAATATTAGATCCCAAGTGGCTGATTGATGCCCTGAAACTCATCATCAATGCTCATCCTACCCTACCAGGAAGCCCTGCTGACAATGAATCTCAAAAAGACAGCCCCGCTGACATTGCCATTGGACTGAAATGGCGTGACTTCAAAGAGAAAGGAATTCTTTCACCAGAGCTTGTTGGTTCGACCATTTCTTACATTTTGTTGTCTGTTTTAAAAAGTATGTCTCCTTATTGTGTTCTTATCATATTGTAAGTTGGATAAAGCATAGTTGTTCATCTATCTGTTTATCCTCAATGTCGCAGTTTATATTTCACTTAGATTCAACTAATTTATCATGTGCAGGTCTGCTATACTATAACATGTACAAAATGTTGTGATAGGTAGTTTGGTGCTAGCAGTATTACTTAATACCTGTCTGCCATTATTTCCAAACACATTAAATAAAATTGATTTAAAGACCATATCACAAATAGTAGAGTACAGTAATGAGCTTGTCAGGTAAGAAATATATTACTGAAGGTTTAATGAGCAAATGGTTGCTAGAGTATACCCAGTCTGCCAACAAATTTGCAAAAAGTGAGTAGGTAAGGTGGATGTTTGCCTTTATGATGCCACCTTGGAATCCAAGTGCAGTCGATGATGCCTGACCAAAAGAAACATACATGACTACCTATTGGTCTAGCAATGAAGACCACAATACTGTCATAATAATAACAATAATACAGATAACATTGATACTTTAATGAGTGGTGGTAAAAAATTATGGTACAACTAGATAAAATATATTCAGCATAGAAAAAGAAAGCTGCATTTTGATACATACCAAACTTGATTCACAATAAATTGCAAAAAGTGTGTAGGTAAGGTGGATGTCTGCCTTTATGATGCCACCTTGGAATCCAAGCTTCACAATCAAAGCTTAGGAGATGAAACTCATTCTTTAGCATCCCCACCCCTACCACATTTGTATATTCATCTTGTCTTGATTACATAATTATCGTACGACAGCAGTAGGATCATGTATCCTGTCCCAGGAATGACAGTTTTGACATTTTGTAAATTATTTGACCCTATCTGAAATCATAGCAAGTCTGATTCAGCAATGTGTCACAGCAGGTTTATCTTTTCTAGTAAAGAATTTGTAGGAAATACCTTTATTGAGATATGAGCATTGTCTAGTTAGAATTCTTCAGCAAAACTTAAACTGATATTGGTAAACGTTTGATGGACTCTACAGTTGATGTGATATCTGACAAAAAAGAATTGATAGAAATAATAGTAAATAATATTCTGCTTTGGCAGTATTCATATTAAATGCCAGTGTTTAGAAATTTCAAACATCTTTGCAATACCAGTATCATTACTTACTGAATGAAATTCAGTTTGAAAGATACCATATCTGCAGGCTCACTTATGAGTCTCCGGTTAGAGTCATTTGGGGTTTAAAGTTTGTGACCCACAACAGTCGAAACAATACAAAATTATGTCTTAGGTATTTTTAATTCAACATATTCTCAAAAATATCTCACAGATTATATGTTACTAGAAGTATAAATATAAGTTTCTTTTGTTTTCACAGATAATATCTGGACAAAGGAGAAACATCCACAACTTCATGCCAACAAAGATCATCTACTGCTGATAATGGAGCAGTTCAATATTATTGCTAAACCGAGATCATTTAGTGAGATTGGGGAGAAGGTCAGTTGATATGAATTTTCAAGATATCTTCTTTTGTGTTATTTGAAACTTTTCCATGTCATCAGAGCCTAATATGTTAAACATGAAAAGACACATCTGAGTAAGCGTGCTATAGTTGTAAAGATATTTTACAAGTACAGTTTGGCTGTGTTTCAATACTCTACCTGTGCTACCCATATTTTTATTTTATAAAAGTGCTGTTTTGTTATTGTGTTATATTGTGGAAGGGAGTTAATTCCTAGTCCATCTATATGTATCTCTTATGGAATTTGACCTTGAAAGGTGCATGAGTCTATATGAGAGTATAACTCTTGTTCTGTTTAGGGGAGTAAATAATGGAGTAACATCCCTTGATAAGGTTGATTGCTTCTAAGTAGCGCATCAACAATATCTAATCATTTCAGTAGAATATTCTCATCAAAGGATATTGGTTGAATATTTTCTAAACATATTTAATTTTTATACTTATGATCCAGAAAGGAACATGATTATTGATACAATGTATGTTAGTTTAATTCTTTGGATCCTCTGCATGACATTAACCCTCCAGACAATCTGTATTCTCATTATTTTGATTTGGTTAAAATAATTAAGTGTGGCAGAAAATTTGTATGCACTTTCTTAAGAAACAAACATGCTCATGGATTTTCCATTATTAATTATATTTAATATTGGCAGTGATATTTTAAACATGTGTTGAATACATGAAGGTAACTTCTAAAATCAGAAAACATTTTAAAAAGCATGGCATGGATGGAGACTGAATGTCAGTTAGCAAATAATGCAACCCCGATACCAGAAAGAAATAACAGAAAACAACACGGGCATTAAATGATCAAAATGTCTAACACCATTTTCGGACTGAGGATAAAGTGGTAAGTATTTATCTCAAATTCCAATCCATGAAATTTTGAAACAGTTGACCAAAAACAGTACAGTATGAAGTCTCATAATTGATTACAATAATACTGATTAACTGGCATTTTCAATGCTGTTATAAGACATACTTCCAAATTTTAAGTGACTCCTCAAAATCTGGAGAACTAAAATGTTCAGATTGGATGGAAAAGGTTGAATGACATTCAGATCTGTACAAATGATCCTGTTCTGCATAAATTACAAAGAAAAGAGAACACATGTTAGGCACCACTCAATTAATTTAACTACAAGCTCAATGGGAAATAGGGCTTTCAAAATTAGATCAACAATGCAGATTGATCATTTTAATGGCTGTCAGAAATTCTTCTTAAAAACACCTGACAGAATTTGAAAAATTTCAGAAACTCAGACTTAAAAGGTATTTTTACAAGTTTCACAAAAAGAAGCCAATTAGGCAATTTGCCAGTTAGGCACCAAATATGACTGTCATTTAATAAAGCGTTTTATAATTTATTAATTTCAAACTTCTCACAAACTACTTCACAGACATTAACCAATTTTTACAGAAAGAAGGCATCAGGCATATCATTAGTTCATCTTTCATAAAGCTACATGAGCTTTATCATATGACCCAGCAAATATTGTGTCATAAGGTCACAGCTTATGATATGGGCCAACAAATATTGTGTCACAAGGCCGCATGAGCTTATGACATGGTCCAGCAAATATTGTGTCATAAGGTCACAGCTTATGATATGGTCCAACAAATATTGTGTCACAAGGCCGCATGAGCTTATGACATGGTCCAGCAAATATTGTGTCATAAGGTCACAGCTCATGACATGGTCCAACAAATATTGTGTCACAAGGCCGCATGAGCTTCTGACATGGTCCAACAAATATTGTGTCATAAGGTCTTATGAGCTCATGACGTGGTCCAACAAATATTGTGTCATAAGGTCACATCCAGTTAAATAAACCATACCGATGCTATTCAGTATTTCTTAATATTACTAAGCAGCATTTCAGTAAATCTTGCTTTTTGGCTCATTGTCAGGTGTTTGCCGTGTGGGTAATCTCTGGCCCATTTTGACTCCTTGCTTTCAATATCAGCCAAATATCAGCTATTGCTGATGTTAATAGCAACACCTTGAACAATTCTCAAACATACAGCAAAATTAGACATGTGACAGTATTATGGCAGATTGAGATTTCAAATTTGTATCATAATCCTTTTAATGTGGATGCACTAATAATTAGAAAAAGTTTGATAGTATTCAGGCATAAGTGGCTTTCATAACTTTTACAAAGACACTAACTGGTATTCAAATATAGCCACTACTGAGTCAAAAAAAAATTGTCTGTAAATTTATCTGTTTAAAACTGCTTCAAAATATAACCAAATGTCAGAGACAGCATCCCGATATGAAGGGCATTATATAAAATCTACCTCTTGTAGTTGTTGTTGTAGGGTTTAACACCATTTATCAGCACGCGATAGGCTATACATGGCGGCCAGTATTATTGGTGGAGGAAGAACCCGGGAAAACCCTCAGAAAGAACCACTTACCCACGAGAAGTGATTGGCAATCTATCTCACATAACTACATTAGCCGAATCTTAGACTCGAACCCATGCAGACAGAGGTGAAATGGCAGTGATCCGTAATGGAGAGTGCATTAGACCACTCGGGGCCCTCTACCTCTTGTAACCATGTTCCATGTTCATGGGGCATGTTATTTATATTACTTAAAATTATACCATGCATGTCAGTGACTTAAATATGTAGCTGTATTTTGGGGAAAACATGTAGTCATTAATGGCTTGTCTCCACAAGTGTCATCAAGATAAATGTATTCAGATTGTTCCCATTTTTTTGTTCAGTATTATAGTTCAATAGACATGTAAATTATTAGTGTAACAAAGTAAACTTTCAGTGTATTGACCTTTACCATACATTTGTTTTGCATTGTATCTCAGTTAATTGATACTGGCTTGTGAACACTCTGTAAACTTTGTTTCTGACCATCTTTGATAGTAAGCCTAATTAATTAAGAACTTAAATGTGATCTCGCCTCCAATCGGCTGAGTTTGTGAACTGTACACCAGTATCATCTTGGACGACAGGTTACAACGTTCTTAATATTACAGCTGACCACTCGGCCACTCGTTCCCCCCTACCTCTTGTAACCATGTTCCATGTTCATGGGGCATGTTATTTATATTACATAAGATTACTTAAGATTTTATCATACATGTCAGTGGCTTAATTATTTAGCTGTATTTGGGAGAAAACATCCAGTCATTAATGGCTTGTCAGTAAATCTCTGCAAGTGTCATCAAGATAAATGTATTCAGACTGTTGTGGAATTGTGCCATTTGTTGGGTAGTGATTTTGGTGTTTATTTGCAGAAATGTTTTAACCTGAAACTTTACACCAAGTATCATCTTGGACAAAAAGTTACAATGTTCTTGACATGTTCAGCTGAACTTAAATTATCTGATAAAGGCTTATACCACCTATAAATGACTTGTATATCACTTATATTTGAAATGGAGATCATCATGGAATACTGTTTTTTTTTAGCTTGCACTGTTCTTGAATACAGACATTTCTCTTTAGTATGCAAATTATTAATACCTTTGTATAGAACTTCTAAACTGCATAAAAAGTCAGAATAAATTATTTCCACAGCAGATAGGTTATCATGACATGGTAACGGATATAAAGACTTGTGTTGTTTCACTTGATTAATACATTTGCGTAAATTATGATGCGACTCTTATCTAAAATGATAACTCTGTTTACAAAAACACACATGTAAACAGAAAACAAACACCAGAACTACAACCAGCATTTTATTTAATTTATTTATTAAGGTAAACACTAAAGCATTACTATGCATCAAGTATTTTATTTACAATCAGGAATAAAGTGAAGCTTAGTTTACCTAGTCCGCTTATGACCCTAAATGTATAAGGGTAGGTAATGTTTGGAAGTTATTTCCCTTTGTCAATATAGTATTGACAGCATGGTAATATTCCTAATAGGGATTGTTAAATTTGGGAGGTAGAGCTTATGTTTCTAATATTAATGTGATCAGGGAACCATTCATAGGAAAATCAATGCATCTGAGTTTACCTGGCCTACATATTATTCAGATTGCAAGGCTGATCCATTTGAAATACTGGTTTTATTTCCTCAATAGGATATATGCAAGAATAATGATTTTCATTTGTACTCGTATTATCTGGAAACAGGGGAAAGTAATTATTGTTTAGTGTCAGACAGATTTGATTCATAATGGAGACAGATATTGAAATATACAGGCAAATGGGCAGGACTACTTCTTGAGACGTTATATGTGTACACATTTTCTAAGAATTACTACACACTACAAGTCACAAAAGTGATGATTTGATGTCTTGATATTTTGGTTATGTAGTATTCAAGACACGATACATTGTGTTGTGTTCAAAACTTAGAAGTCCTTAGAAAAACGATAAAATCTGTAAAACAAAATGAGTGACCATTACAGAAAAATCTGTAAAACAAAATGAATGACCATTACAGTAAATTATGTAAATCAAAATGAGTGACCATTACAGTAAAATATGTAAAACAAAATGAGTGACCATTACAGTAAAATCTATAAAAGAAAATGAGTGACCATTACAGTAAAATCTATAAAACAAAATGAATGACCATTACACTAAAATCTATAACACAAAATGAATGACCATTACAGTAAAATCTGTAAAACAAAATGAATGACCATTACAGTGAAATCTGTAAAACAAAATGAATGACCATTACAGTAAAATTTGTAACACAAAAAGAATGACCATTACAGTCAAATCTGTAAAAGAAAATGAATGACCATTACAGCCAAATCTGTAAAACAAATTGAATGACCATTGCAGTCAAGTCTGTAAAACAAAATGAATGACTATTACATAATATGAAAGTTGCAGTTACATTCTTCAAATATATCTTGCATATATTGAGAATAAAAGGCTCTTTAAATCTTTGCACACCTTTAAATTCATGATAGAATTACCATCCATTATGTGCTTTAAAATTTTTACTTAGAAATTTGCCAATACATTAATGTCCAATGTGTTTCTGTACTTTTTAAATTCACAATTAAGCATTTCCCAATTAACATTTCTACCTTTATTTAAAAACGATTGTTATTAAAGAGTGTGAATAATAACATCAAACAAAATAATAACACATAAAAATGGTTTTTTGATGATACTAATTCAAAAAAGGCATACACTAGCAGAACACATGACATTGCATATTATAATCTATCACAATACTGTACAGAAACTGACCTAACAGTAACATTACATATGGGATCTTTATCTTTAGAGAAAATGTATGTGATAGCTGGCCAGATGGGTTTTAATCTAGGAACAATGATAATGAAAGAAGAACATTGCCTGAAAGCTTGTGCCTCCACTCACTCACCTCCACCCCCATCAGGGCAAGATCAGCACCTTCTGTAGCTCCTTATCCCAGTGGTAGTGTTGTCCCCATTTCAACATCCTGACAGTGGATCATAATCCATTAGGTTAGAGGAGGATTTCTCCAACAAATCAGTCACCTGACAGTGTATAGGTTGCTAACCCTTGCTCAGACTCCACTTCACCAATCAGTTATGTGGTATTGGCAAATCATCCTTGATGTGTTTTGATAGGGATGATGATCTGATTGTCATTCAATCTTCTTTGTAGTCCTTTTCAATCTCCACAAGACCATGATATCACAACAGTTCTGATATGGAAGGTCATGGACCAATATCTTCTGTTCTTGTGAAACCAAACAAATGAAGGTGCTCAAGGTCTGCACCTCAGCATGATCTGTCAGGGATGAGAAGTGGTGATGGCTTGCAGGTGTGAACATTTTTCCACTCCTCAGAGTTGGGGCACAATATTACCTCTAGAATCATTCATGTCCTCCCACAAAGCCTGCCAGTTTGGGAAATCCTCATGAGGAATTGGATGATGAAGTTAACTCCTTCATCAGTGTCTCACTTACTTACCAGAGACTCTGGATTGTAAAAGCCTGTCTCCTCAAGTTTCCCCTTTCCTGCCCACTTGTTGACTCTGACAGTAACGTGGAAAGAAATCAGGTCTTTTGACAAGGCAGCAAACAAAGTTTCTACCTAATCTCCTTGTTTGGTGTCCAAAGCCTTTGTATGTGGAGGACAATAGAATCATTTATAGTCTAAAGAGACTTTCCTTCATAACATCAAAACCTCACTTTTACAGTTTATGATAGTAACCAGTTTTCCCAAAGGTTTTCTAAGACTTTACGCTTATCACCAAAGCCTTTCAGGCCATTTTCTGTTATGACATCTCCTTAAATATTCTATGAAGGAATCATACTCAACAACATTTCAGTACTTGTTGGATGATTTTAGTAAACCTCGAGGCCTGCTTTGCCATATGGCACAACTTCTTCACCTCCACAGGTAGGTAGCCCTGGATATTGTCAAGGTCTTACTGGAGCACAGTAATAACGTTGTTATGGCTGTTTCGTTGTAAGCAAAGATCTTGCTTTGAAGTTAAATTCCCTTTTTAATATCACTGGACCTGAAGGGATGATTACTACAGCTCCTCACCAGTAAAAACCATCTTTATAGCATGGTTGTCAAAATTGTCTCTTTGGTTTCATGGGCTCATTTCAGGAATCACCCCAGTTGAAGGATCTCATCCCAAGTTAGAAAATATGCTAAGAGGAAGATGGTGATACTCACTCTAATAAAAGAAACCTATTGGATTTGGTATCAGGAACAACATTTTCAAGCACGCTTCCCCTTTCATTTTTACTGCTCAGTTCTGGTTCACATTAGGGAAGACATACACATCTTTTTCAAAAGGGCATAGTAGAAGTGCAATAATTGACACATGTAAATAAATAACCAGCATGATTTACAGTGGCGTCAATAAGAAAATCCTTTAAAGCATTACTTGTAGCTGTCCCTCTCAAAATGCCATTATGAACTATTAGATGGAGCTTCTTTTGGGAACCTTACTTTTAAAACTAGTTTCCTGCTGCCATTTACATCTGCAAGATGAAATGGCGAATATCAGGCCTGGTCCATAGAAAAAGGTTATTTCTGGCTCAGTGGCAGTAATGAGTCAGAATATCACCTTTGTCAACCTTTAATCTGTAGGTTAAGTCCAGCTCCTTTGGCATGATGTTTGTGCTATTTATACTTCATGATAATTCAAGTCCATGATGTTATGGCTATTCCTACGTCATGATAATTCAAGTCCATGATGTTATGGCTATTCTTACGTCATGATAATTCAAGTCCATGATGATGGGACTATTCCAGCTTCATAATAATTAAAGTCCATGAAGTTAGGACTCTTCTAACTTCATGATAATTTAAGTCCATGATGTCAGAGCTATTCTTACTTCTTGATAATTCAAGTCCATGATGTTAAGGCTATTCCCATCTAATTCATTCATAATTTGAGGAATATTTGGAGATTACATGTCAGATTAATAAAATTAAGATTAAAAGCATTATATTCCTTTAGGCCCAATATTTATTCTAGGAAAAGGTATGCAAAGGAATAGCAAAAGGTAAATTATTAAGTTATAACAATAAGATTAAAAAACTCACCCACCCCTAGAATCAATAAAAATAATAATTTAATAATAATAATAATAATACTAATAATAATAATAATAATAATTTAATAATAAATAATAATAATAATAATAATAATAATAATAATAAAAATAATAATAATAATAATAATAATGATGATATGGACTTAGTTCTGCAACTAATCTTTAGAAACTCTAAGAACGTTACCGTGTTAGGCAGCATATACAATCATGTACAAGGGCAAGTTTACAAAAGAAGATTATGCAATTACAAATGAACACAATCATATTCACAGATTTTGCAATTTTCTGTAGTAGATCTGGAGCTGAACCATATAGACGTGAATTACAGTAATCCATTCTTGAATGTACTAACACAATGGTATTTTAGGGACATCATCTAAAAGAAAATTACAAATGGAGCTGATGTTTCTCCGCTCCAGATATGCCGCTTTGCATATATTCATTACATGTTGAGAGTTACACCTAGGTTTTATACTCAATGTGTAAATTACTTTTCTTATGGCTGATACTTATTGTTTAAGGTAAAGTATGGCGTCGGTTTAATCACCATTCTTCAGCTTGTAACATGACATCCATGACCTCACATTGGACATGCACCCTTCTGTGTCTTGGATGGTAGCCACAACTTACATTGTTAAGCTAGATTTTTATATTTGAGTTTTATCCATAAACATTTTGTGAGACACTCGAAGTCAATCACGAGCACTTGAGATCGGCTTAGTGTATAGATTTAAGATAAACTTAGTATATATTTAACGTATTCACAGAAATTCAATAATGTGAAACAATACATAGGATGTAATAAACTAGACATCTAAAAAAAGGTCTGGAAATATCAACCAATTGAAAATGACATGAGTGCTTATATTTAAATGAAAACATAGTAAAATGTCTTAAATGAATAATAATTATTGAAGTCTATGTACAGTTGAGGAAAATAACTGTTTTAACTGATGAATGAATTGCCCTGAGGATGGTTTGGTATGAATTATTATGAAATGGGTGTCAAGTAAACTCAATTAATAGTAACTAATGGGTGGATTCATAACATTTCCATATGTTTTTATGCTGACATTATTGATAGGCCTGCACATAAAATATACAGGATATGAAAACTCTACATATATATATTTGTTTCAGGTGGAGAATTATTTCCTTACTCCTTGTATGCTTAGTCAAGAATCTCCCAGAGAAGTTATCTCCCCTGAACAAGATCAACGTATGGTGAGCACATCAGTCTTGTGCTATGTCTTCATAGAGAAGTATCTACCTCCACCCATCTTTCATAGGCTAATTGCTGCCTGTGTAACTCGCTGGCCAGTTGCCAAGAAGAAGGAGACATCAGAAAATCTAATTTTCTGTGGTTGCTGCATTTTTGACCTGGACCTGTTCCACAGATTAACCTTGTACTGTAGGAACCATATTGTGTTTGCAAGAATAACTAGGATGGTGATTGATGAAGTCAAGACTCTGGATGCCAAGCTGTGTACTAGAGTTAGAAAGTTTATTTCTCTGAATCTCACCAAGATTACCTCTTACCTCAGCCAGAATTTACAATATGAGTTGTCTGTACAGTGCCCACCATCTCAAGGTGTCTCGGACGATAGGATGGTTGGCATTTCACCACCGATTAACATCTGGTTTTCAGAGGAGGTAAGTTGTTCTTAAAATGTACAAATATGAATGCAATACTTGATCTCGTTTTTCTAATTTTCTGTGATATTGTGTTGTTTTCTTCTCATTCATTGGTGTTATCTGGTTGTGTATACAAGAGCCGAACTTACTACATCCATCATAACAGTCTCCATTGGAGTAGGCTGTAATAAATTTAACAAATCATGAAATGTAATGTGGTGCCATGTGATGTTTGGTCTTAGACTTATAAAAGTGTGATGACTGTTGTTTGAAACCTATTCCAGAGTCTAGGGGATAACTGTAATATCATGATGTAAATGCCATATTCCATTGGGATATATGCAATGACAAATTCCATATTCCATGACCTAAATTCCTGTTCTTAAACAATTCTAATTTGAAGATCCTTTTTCACGTCATTGATCATCTTTAAAATTTAATTCTGTTGTTAACTTAAAAAAAAATATCATACGTATTTCATGTGTATTGTCCGCAAATAAATTACTGTAGTTAAAAATCTGATAATTTGGTATGTGATCTGCATGATGTGTATTGAACTGAAATACAATTTATTATGTGGTCCAATTGTTGGTAATGTGTATATGGACCTAAAATAAATGTCTGTAATTGTATAGTATCTGAACTGGATAAAAAAATTTCGCCATGGTTTTGATTTTCAGTGACATAGTTATTTTTAATATTGCAGAAATTAATTCCGATTGATACTGAAATTTTCATTTTGAAGGGTCTTTTAATAATATTAAAATGCATATTTGAATAAAATATAGGTTTATATTTCCATTCCCTGACTGTATTCATTAAATATACCAGTGAATCTTAAGAGTTTGTTTTTAGTAAATAATGTACTTACAATGAAATGAGCCAAAAATATGAAAGCCAGGCTGTATCCTAGATTTTATTATTTAACTGTGGCTGAGACAAAAGGTGATGTACACACACCTTCCTCAATGTAGTAATAATGTAATCCAGTTTGAATATGTAGCATTGATGCTCTCATGATCCATAAAGTGTTAATGTCAACATTGTAGCCTTACATTTTGTATTAAATTGCATTCACTTCTTAAATTGCATCCGTTTATTTAATCTGAATGTAATTAATATGCAGCATTGATTTATGACCTCATTTTTGGTATAATAATCAAAACATTTTGAAAAATATATAAAGTCTGCAGTGATATGTACTTCCCATTTCTAACCAATAATATGTAGCTAACGTTTGTAAGCTCTGATGATTATAAATCACTAGAGCTTATGGCATAGTCGTTCATGAGTTGTCTGACTATTAGCACACTTTTTTATTGGTATCGATCTTTGTAATATATTTGGATGCTTGCCATGACATTTTACATACATGTTTCATGGTCTAGTTGACCCTGAATGAAATTGGCGCTCTGACAATAATTTTCAGTTTCGGTTTTTTGAATATTGCTTGTGGCTGTTATGGTTGTACAATCAAGAATGAATTATGTATGTTCATTTCCAGCTTTTTGACTATTGTTTGTGGCTGTTATGGGAACACAATCAAGAGTGAATGATGTTTATTCGGTTCTCATCTTTTGAATGCTTACCTTAAAATTTGTTTTGATGTTCATTAATCATATTCAAGGCCAACATGCTGTATCATGCACCCTCTCTATCATTTTATAAGCATGATAGCTCAGCTCTGTAAGAAAATATATTCTTGCCAAAATTGTAATGTTGGAGTTTAAGAGTTTAGACAGCGATATGACTGAATTGTTTTAAAAGTTACGTTAAAAATCCTAATCAAACAAGCAAGCAAACAAAACAAATTTTATTTGTAAACAGAGGAGAAAAGCTTAAGATTATAAGTGTATATCATCGGATGGATTCAACCACTCTCTAATGTTTAAACCATTGTACAAAATTATTCACTGTATTAATCTAAGTTGTGTTAATATAAACAACAATTATACATGTTCAAATGAAAATGGTTATTGTGTTTTTCATCTGATATGAATTCAAGTGTATGTAATTTACTTGTACTGGTATATTACATGGTATGTTATTCATATGTAATTTATCTCTACTGGTATATTAAATGGCATCATGTTATTCATCCGATATGAATGCAAGTGTATGTAATTTACCTCGACTGGTATATTAAATGGCATCATGTTATTCATTCGAAATGAATCCATGTGTATGTAGTTTATCTCTACTGGTATATTAAATGGCATCATGTTATTCATTCAATATGAATCCAAGTGTATGTAATTTACCTCGACTGGTATATTAAATGGTATCATGTTATTCATTCAATATGAATCCAAGTGTATGTAATTTACCTCGACTGGTATATTAAATGGCATCATGTTATTAATTCGATATGAATCCAAGTGTACGTAATTTACCTCAACTGGTATATTAAATGGTATCATGCTTTTCATCCAATGTGCTTGTCCTGAAATTCCAGGAGGATTGCCAAAACACCTTGCAGAGTGACACATTTACACCAGAGTTATGATGGTCCTGAATATAAATGATTGCCCTTGAACATCCATTACAATTTGATTCAAGTCAGATATTCACTGTTATTCATTAAGTTCTTACAGTGACTGCTTAGAGGTCATGTACTTGTGACCTTTGTCAATGGAAATTGAGGTTTTAGATATCTGAAACTAAATCAAATCATTCAGTTGACATTGATACTCTTCAGCCATATTCACACGCTTTCTAAATCTGAAAATCAATGACTCCATCTGGTTGGCTGATATAATTAGAAATGAAGGTAATAAGATCCCAGAACATTGTCTATTTGATCATTGTCATGTCTTCATTTAGGACAGAGGAGAAATGATTTTAATTTATTTTGATTCTGGTAATAACATAAGTTCACAGAACATGACACCTCTGTGATCATTGTCATGTCTTCATGGAGGATAATGGAGATCTGATTTTAATTAGATAACAATAACAACAGATCTGATTCTGAGATCTGATATTATGGTAAAAAATTAAGTTCACAGAAAATGATGTCTATGTGATCATTGTCATGTCTTGACGTAGGACAGTGGAGATCTGATTTCAGATTGTGTCCAGTACAGCCATCACAATGGCAGCTTATATCAATTGGTATCACTACAACCTCTCACCGAATTTCATACAACCTCTTATTGAATTTCATACTAACATGAAGGGTTCCTTAATTGATTTTAAATGACATGTTTTTGGTCTTAACACATTAACCCTGTTGCCACATTTACGGGGCAGGAGATGGTAGCCGACTGCCAAGGTCTATAACGTCAAGGTCATGTAAGATACACTAAAATGGGTGGTGTTATAAAGGTAGACAGATTTAGCTCTACAATGATGCCAAATAATCTGGACATTTTAAGTGCAATACAAACTACAGAGGGAAAATCCTAATCTTTTGAACCAGTATTTTTTTCACCCAAAATTCACCTGTGGTATGAATCAGATTTTGTGTCCAGATTTTAGACCTTTTGGCCTCAAATCTAAGGCAGTCCAGTCTGAAATGCAAAAGGTAGGATAATGTGGACATTTTTTATAAAGATGGGTCTCCATAGGTATATGATGGGTCCTTTAAGCAAAACAAAAAAGAGAACTCCAACTTTTCCTCTTCTGCTTATGTGCAATTTTTGGGTTTCTACTAGAATATTTATTATGTTGTCCTGCTATCTTCTTGGCCCTTAATAAGAATGGCACTGACCTAACATCTAGAAATGAATGCCATGGCAGTATTTTTTTTTATTTTGATGTCATTTTTTTGCACATGATAGGGTTTACATGACAGCCAGTACATGTATATATTTTTGGTTAGAGGATGAATCCAGAAAAGCCAAAGCATGCGTCACCAAAACATGGGAAGCTGGGATTGCCAAGGTAGCCATTTTGACATGTGGCTTTTGCTGAAAGACTTCTCTTATCTAATTGGATATAAATAAAAATGGTTCTAATCCAACATCCATTATATCCACCATGTTAGTCATCTTGAAAATAGTGATATCACAATTCTATTATTAGACTGGATTCTGATATAAAATGGAGTTTTCACTAAATGGACTCTAAATATAAAACAATCTTGAGCTGACATATAATATAAATGGCATGTTCACATTATTACAACTAAACAGATGGTCATATTGACATTACATTTAAAGACTTCTTTTTATTTATAGTGCTGTCAAAAATGGGATGTTTCTGTTTAACTTGTACACATTTCATAGAGTATGCAGTTAAAAAGAAACCCCATCCATTTCTTCTACCCTGACAAACTAGGACTAAAATTTTCTTGTTCACCTTTTACATTATCATGATGAATATGAAAATAGTTATTTTATTGAATGTTTAGTCATATTGACCTTTTTCTTTCTTTAGGCTCATGCTCATGATGCACCGATAACACCTGAGCACATGAATCATGCTCGTCTCTGTGTCGCGCTAGTAACTGTCTGTGGTAATGCCATGAGAGAAGTCCTCCGCACCCAAGTTCCAGCACCACACACAGACATATACCAAGCAATCCTAGCAAAAAAGGGCATGTTGACTGGTAGACCTGGAAGACCCCTTCTTAACCCCAATCAAATTAATGTTGTTTTTCCAGACCCTCAGGGGAAGAAAACTGGAACATTGGATCAGTTTGATATTTCATTGCTATATATTCTAATAAGAAATGTCAGTGCAGTTAAAGCTCCAGTTATAACTGGCTGGGGAAATGACCCACAAGATCAACCAAGGGACACCTCACTAGGGGCTAGTGTGGAGCGAATTCGCTCATTTAGGAATCATATTACTGGCCATTCAGCAGATGGTAAGATTAGTCGACAAGACTTAGAAGATTACTGGAAAAAATTTGAAGATGTCATTCATGACATTGAGACTGTAATCTGCGTACAGGTGTGCAGCCAAGAGTTGGAGAGGCAAAAGAGACAGGTGATCTCTGTATATGAAGCCTGTTAACTCCAAATGAAAATCACGAAGCATAAGCAACAGGTACAACTTGCAAGCGAAGTGTGCACTATATCATAGCAGAGCACGAATACACTGTATCATAGAAAATGAGGATGTAAGATTGGTTTCAGATTTACCATCCTATTTGGTTGTATATTCTTTAAACCTTTCTGGATGCTTAATGGGATTTTTTTAATTTAACAGTGGTGCATCAATATTAAGTGTGAAACTCACATACAGATACAGAGCAGGAAGTTTTAACAGTAGAATATCAATATTGAGTATGAAACTCATAGCAGTATTTGTTGTGAAGTAGACGAGTGTCCATTTTTTAAAATTATCAATTACTGTGTTATTGTATCCTTTGCACATATTACATCAATGTTTTATACAGTGTCATTTTATATGCAAGTAATATTACATCACAATTTTATAGTGTCATGTCATTTTATATGCAAGTAATATTACATCACAATTTTATAGTGTCATGTCATTTTATATGCAAATACTATTACACCACAATTATATAGTGTCATGTCATTTTATATGCAAATACTATTACACCACAATTTTATAGTGTCATGTCATTTTATATGCAAGTAATATTACATCACAATTTTATAGTGTCATGTCATTTTATATGCAAATACTATTACACCACAATTTTATAGTGTCATGTCATTTTATATGCAAGTAATATTACATCACAATTTTATAGTGTCATGTCATTTTATATGCAAATACTATTACACCACAATTTTATAGTGTCATGTCATTTTATATGCAAAATAATATTACACCACAATTTTATAGTGTCATTTCATGTTTTATTCATATAATATGATGTCACAATTTCATAGTGTCATACAGTTTTATACATGTTTCATGTGCACATAATATTGGATCAGTCCTGTACAGTGTCATACTATATATACATGCATATTATGTCCTGATAATTCTGTTTTATGTCATTCTATGCATATCATATTACATCATAGCTTCATATAGTTTCATATTCTATGCACACATTACATCACAGTTTTATAGTCTTTCAGTTGTATGCAAAGTCATACATGTTTATAATAGTAATAATGAGGAATTTGTATAGCGCCTAATCTTTAAACGCTGTAAGCACTTAACAACATCTATAATGATATGACTGAATTTTTTTTAAAGCTACATAAAAAAAATCCTATTCAGATAAACAAACAAACAAAAAAGTTCAAGACAACACAAATTGTAAATTTCCTAGAAGTAACATTGATATAATGGGAGCATGTACCCCATTTTTGGTAACCCATGTGGCATAAGTCCCCACACGTGCCCTGGCAATTTTTATATAGACTGTAAGTCAGGACAGATTGAGCATTTATCAGATCCTTTGGATTCAACAATGGATATGTCTTCCACCAGTATCGCAAAATTCCCTAAATTTGTTTATGGTGGCATGGTTTGTCAGTTCAATGCACTTTGGTTTTATCAGTGGATTGTCATTACCTTGTTGTGGTAGACAACATAAGTGACGACGAGAGTGTCTGGATGACATCCTGCAAAAACATCAGGTAAGTTAGCTTATACTCCAAACTTTTACGTCGTTGAATTTCTCTTATCCACACAGTTGTGACAACCAATTGTAGAACTTGGTTGAGCCCAATTCCAACAAGATTTGGATTTCAGCTTGATAGTTCTTTCATCTGATCAGATTATGCAATGGCCAGTAGTGTTGATACTACAAGGTAGTTTCATGTGTCCCTTACCCATCCTCCAGTCCCCTTGGTCAACAAGTCAAGATCACGCCTGACATATGATCATTATTGGATCAGTGGTGCAATCAGTGTTGACTGATGTCAGGGATCTCTGTGGAGAAGCCAGACTCAGAAAGGGCTATGTAGCTTTGCCAGTACTTATGGCTGGCATGCACATTTGTTGCCAGACTTTGCTTCAATCAGAAACACTCGGGAGAAAGGGCATTGACCTCTCTACACCAACCTTCTAGATATGAAGGCTCTCATCAAAGTCTTCCAATTCTAGAATGATAGTGTCTCCAGAAATATGGTCCTTATTCTTGTAGACAACTCTTTCGTGATGGTGACCTACCTCCTCACAAGAGAGCACCAAATCACATGATATGTGTTCTGAGTTCTTCAACAGATCTTCTTCAGATTTGCATAGTTTGGGGCTACTGAAGATAGTTTCTTACAAATAAATGGAATCACAAGTTGCTCACCGTTGCCTCCCAGTTCTAGATCCAGATTCTTGTGCTGTTGATGCACTGTCAATCCGATAGGAAAGGTTCCGGTTCTTTGCCCAAATCATCTTAAACAGCCAGGTTCGAAGCTGTTCCATCTCTGCATAGATTGCTTTCATCTTCTTTTTGCATGGCTTTTGTTTTCACCGCCTTGTGGAACAAATGTAAAAGCTTCTTTTGTGGAGAGAATTTTGCAAGAAAACCGTTGACTCTAAAGGCGTATAAAGGAAAATGGCACCCCCTCCCCAAAAAAATCATCCATTTTGAGAGCTTCCATTTTCCAATTTGCTGACTTTTTACTCTGTCTTTGAGGAGAAAAAAGGCTGACTACATTTACTATTAAAGGCTACGATCTGTGATCTCTGACACAATCATATATCAAGCCAAACTTGATATCAGTCATGATAAAGACCTATTGCAAATGTTAGCTATTTTTCATTTGCATCATTCGTAATAATTCACCATATTTAGTAGATGTAATTTGTCCTCAGTTCTATTCTGGCTTAGTCGGAGACTTTAGCCAGCCCTCTGCTGAAGCTCCTATGATCCAAACTATTTTTTTCTGATAGCTGTATCCTCAACATGCATTGTGAGCCAATTGTATGCTCTTTCAGTTGACCTGAACTATTTTCAATCTAAATCAATCGATTGTCCTTTGCAGCATATACCATTTGCTGTCAAAAATAGTTGGCAATCAAAGAGTTGTGATATGCTTACGGCTATGGACACATGGAGATCAGAAGCCATGCAAGACAATATTTGAACTCTCCAGTACTTTGAGTGCACAGTGGCTGATCATGGCACATACAAAGAACTATTTATTCTCGAGAAAGCTGGAAAACAGTTTACCACTTCTCAGACTCTTTCAAAGTGGCCGAGTTGATCTATATTCGCAGCATACTCTGAAGTCTCACAAGATTAGAGTTGGATCATGTAATTAAAACCATCATCTCTGCAAGTCTCCTGTTATAATTAAGCATTTTGATCTGAGACATTGTAGAAGTGGTTGATTGGCATGTAGAGCCAACCGTTTTGAAATTGTAGCTTATATATTGTTGGTGCTGTAATGATGGCTCAGATAACCACCAGACCAAATTAAGAGTCAAAACAGTCAGCACTAGATTCACCGATGAAACTGTGCTTGGAAGATGATTTCAATACTCAATCACATGGTCCTAGGTTATGTTGCTTAGTAGGTGAACAGTTTAAATTTCAATTAGGGAATCCAGTTGTATTTCCTGAGAAAGATACCCAATAAAGAGATTGGAAGAAAGGAGAGAGCCAATTTGTAAACAGTTCTTTTGAGTACATTTATCACATTACTTAAAAACCTCCAAACCAGGGCAGCATCTGTGTTCACATATTGTTCAGCTTAAAAGCTAGTGACACATGGTGGTAGTATGCAGTGGTAATGTACAAGAGTTATGGCCCTTTATATTAAATTGGCAGAAACAGACGAGTTTTATGTTTCATGAGTGATTGATGAGTACGAGATGTAGTAGGCTTATATCCCAACATTACTATGATAGGATAAGTATTCTTGGAGAAATATAATTTAAATTACAAATTTAAAATATTTGACTTCATATATTAAATGTTAGCAGTCAAAAATTAATTAAGATTTATAGTTGATATTAATTAAACCCAGAATTTAATATGCTTTTATCATGTGACATTTCCAAAATTGATTTGTGTCTTTAACCTGCATATCTGGATTCTCCAATTTCCAGATGCTGACCCAATACATTTTTTTGATCATAATGCAGAATTACCAAAATGCGACTGATAAAAAGATTCCTGGTTTTCTCAATCATGTGAATGATCACATTTTTAATGTTGTTCACAATTAGAGAAAATGCACTTTTAGTACAGGTCAAATGATACACGTATGTTGCATATCAATACAATTCACAATACACGGCCAATGACGCATTATTTATTGATACCCAAATATGTTTCTAATGTTTTTCCATCTTTAGAAAGTAGTAGTTGGTACTCAGTTGCAGTTGGTGACATGCTGGCTATAAACAGATTACTCGTAATCGGATAAACATGTACATAGCATCTAGTTATGTGCCATTCTGATCCATGACAAGACAGTAAAACTACTTTTAAACAGACTGTTAGTTTTTTTATTTTTAATTCAGCCATTAAGATCATTTGAGGCTGCTCCAATTAATCAGATGCATGACTTACACAGCAGGTACTAAGCTATATTACATTCTGATTGGTATGTATTATTTATTATGGAATGGAACAAACCATAATCACCAATCAAGATTCACTATAGTCTATTTTACTGCATGATAATAAAATAGTGGGGGGAATAGGCTTTATTGTGTTGAACATGCACATGGGATAAGAAAGCACAGAATCAGTAAGTGGGTGAACCAGTATGTAATTTTCCTTTAATAGTACATATATAAAAAGCGACAGGCCACATCATGTATGCAGCCTTAGACATGCAAAATAAAACAGTGCAACAAAAAAACTTAATATGGTTTCATGATGATTTATGCAATTCATCACAATCACCTTATAAATACTAAATCTGTAGAATATGTATGCAGTTTTAAAACACATTAAAAAAGTGAAGCGGCAATAGCTGGAGGAAAATTTTCATGCCTTCACTTTAACATCTGTAGTTAAGTGGTTAATATTTTGGATATCCCGCGCTGTAAAATTAGGTTTGATTTCTAAGCTGGTGAGGCTAATGAATGTACTCTAAATGCCAAACCAAACCAAATCGGGGCAAAGTACTTGTGTAATTTGACCATAGGGTTCATACTATTGAGTACAGCTGCGTTTATGTCGCCAATTCTGCATATAGAAAGGATACAATGGCCTCTACGAAGGCAACCCTGTTTTCACATTTTTGCACTTAGAGATGTCTGTGAATAAAAAAGAAATACTACTAAAATAATTACTCAGCTTGTTGCATAGAAATTCCTGATATTGTAAATTTCCAGGCTACTGTATATTGATTTTGGTGTATGTACTCTTGTCCAACTTCTGTCACGATTGTTACTGTATTCATTTCACCCCCACCCTCATCCCATATTTTCCCTGAATCATATATTTACATATAACTGTATAAAGTCATTAATCTGTTGCTGCTATTAAAATAAATTGTGATTTGATTGTAGAGGAAGAGCTTATTCTGATTTATGATAACTAACGGACTGTTTAGTGATTAATCTATGCTGTTGTGCTTGTCATCACATAACCACAACTATAATATAATGGTCTGTTATATACACTGCAACAAAATAGTAAATTCAATACTATACACATATTGGTACTGTTTAAAAATCAATATTTGCAATGCACAAAGTACCGGTAATTATTAATGACTAGATACATCTGCCACAATAGTGACATTAAATCTGCTACATTGTTAATAACTGTAATGGGAACTATAAATAATATTATAAATGTAACAGTGACTATAAATTTAGTGCTGACTATAAAATTGACTATACATATGATAGTGTCTATAAATGTAACAGTGACTATAAATGTAGTGCTGACTATAACAATGACTATACATATGATAGTGTACATTAATGTAACGGTGACTATAAATTTAGTGCTGACTATAAAAATGACTATACATATGATAGTGTATATTAATGTAACGGTGACTATAAATTTAGTGCTGACTATAACAATGACTATACATATGATAGTGTCAATGAAAGTAACGGTGACTATAAATTTAGTGCTGACTATAAAAATGACTATATATATGATAGTGTCAATGAATGTAACGGTGTCTATAAATTTAGTGCTGACTATAAAAATGACTATATATATGATAGTGTCTATCAATGTAACGGTGACTATAAATTTAGTACTGACTATAAAAATGACTATACATATGATAGTGTCTATGAATGCAACAGTGACTATAAATTTAGTGCTGACGATAAAAATGACTATACATATGATAGTGTCTATGAATGTTACAGTGACTATAAATTTAGTGCTGACTATAAAAATGACTATACAATGGTGTCAATGAAAGTAACAGTGACTATAAATTTAGTGCTGACTATAAAAATGACTATACATATGATAGTGTCTATGAATGTAACAGTGACTATAAATTTAGTGCTGACTATAAAAATGACTATACATATGATAGTGTCTATGAATGTAACAGTGACTATAAATTTAGTGCTGACTATAAAAATGACTATACATATGATAGTGTCTATCAATGTAACGGTGACTATAAATTTAGTGCTGACTATAAAAATTTATTATATATATGATAGTGTCTATCAATGTAACGGTGACTATAAATTTAGTGCCGACTATAAAAATGACTATACATATGATAGTGTCTATGAATGTAACGGTTACTATAAATTTAGTGCTGACTATAAAAATGACTATATATATGATAGTTTCTATGACTATAATTGTGATGGTAACCATAATTGTGATGGTTACTTTAACTGTAAAGGTGAATATAAATGTATGGGGACTCTATATATTATCATGACTATATGTGTAATAGTGACTATATATGTAACTGACTATTAGAATGAGTGCGTGTAATGGTGACTAAAAATGATTGTGCCTATAATGGTGATGGTTAATATATGTGTAATGATGACAATATGTGTAACTGTGACGATTATGAGTAATGGTCACTGCATGTAATGGTAACTAAAAATGATCATGCCTATAATTGTGATACTTACTATATGTGTAATGGTCACTGTAAATATTATTTTGACTATAATTGTGATGGTGACTATTTTTAATGGTGACTATATGTAAGGGTAACTATATGTGTGACAGACTATATGTGTAATGGTGACTGTAACAGTTACTATATATGTAATAGTATCTATATGACTATAAATGTGACAAATGCTATAAATGTGACAGATTTTGATGGTGACTATAAATTTCATTCTGACAGTAAATGTAAGGATGGCCATTATTTTGACAGTTACTATAAATGTCACAGAATATAGATTTGACTGTAAAATGTATTGGTTACAATGACTGTGAATATACATGTACATGTAATGGTGATAATTTAGTTTGGGTATCAGGGACTAAAAATGCAGTTGTTATCTAATGGATGTTGCTTTAATTCATTCATTAATAATCTTCTCTTTGTAATGTACATCTCTAATTGTTTATAATTTTGTCAAGACTAAGTTTTATTGGTTATCTAGAGCTATAATTTGCTGTGTGTATATATAGGTTCTATTTTAAGCTATTAGCAATGACAATATTCCATAGGACCTAATAATAGCTATTATATGATTACCAATAATGTTAATTGTAAACCTGTTAAAAAACTTGGGATTGTTTTCCGTTGGACAGGTCAGTCAGGTGGGTTCTTAGAAGAATATAATTTATTCCTGTTGTATGGGTTAGATTAGGTAGGTTATTTTATCATAAAGGATATTTGCAGTTGTCACTTAGGAGTAGTAGTAAAATGCATTTCGACCTCGTGTGCTTGTATATAAGTAAGGGCATCTGAAAAATTGGATTCATATTTCTTATGTTCTTGTTCTAACATTGGTCATCAGATGTATTTAATGTTGTGCTTAGATATTATTCAAAATGAAATATTGAGTAGAACTACCAGATGCTCATTGACTATATTATTCTGGAACTTCTGTCAATTATTGAAAAGAGTTCTGGACAATGCCATTTGATACATCAGGACAGTAGTCAGACAAGTGCATTCAAGAATCTGAAATTCATTTAGAACATTTCATTTTTTAAAATTTATTATGGATTAAATTTATAATATTTATTGTTCCTATCTCGTGTTTATTTTATAAATTTGCATATTAAACTATTCGTAAAATTTGATATAACTTGGTTTTTCTGTTTCTGTCAATTACTCCGGAAAGATGGCCGCCATCGCTTAACTGCTCGAGAATAGGCTCTTCCGATTTTGTACTATATGTATGATATTTGTGCTTGTTTTCTATCATCGTCTACATTATTGTGTTTCATCATGCATTGGCTGTTCCGTTCGTATGTGTTAATTCATCTCCTTGTTTTGGAAACGAGAACAATTAGATTTTTTTCTCAGCTGTTTTGTCCCACTGTTAAGACGTAATTTGTTTTTGAATAAACCGCCGTCACATGACCGCTTACACTACGACGAATCCTCATTAACTGGAATAAATGACCACACCTTGGTTCTAGATAATACATTGTGCTTAAGACTGAATGAACTGGGAATTCATTCATCATTTCTTAAATGTAAACGGAAGCGAGAAAAGAAACGTTCTTTCAAAGCCGGCCGGCATAGAACAGGAAGAAGGATTCCAGTTATCTCCCTTTCGCCCGTAACGGATAAACAACTTAAACATTCTGCCGTTAATTTTAATAACCTGGTTCAAATTCCTCTTAAATTGTAAACCGTTGTGTCAACTGTCCCAGGGATACCATTACATATTGCATTATTCAATGCTCAATTAGTAGGATCACCGCAAAAACGCACAGAAATTGTTAATTATATGAACGACCACGATATTGATGTCTTTTTCCTGACAGAGACTTGGTTACATTCGGAAGGTGATGAATGTAAGTGTGCGGATTTAACACCCTGCGATTACTCCATCAAGTCGTTCCCCCGTAACTCTCGCGGAGGTGAAATTGCTGTAATTACAAAGAATTCCATTATCAAATGCCTCAAGTACAACACAACCTTCAATTTCTGTCACACATCGTTTGAACTAGTCCACAAAACGCTCACACTGGTACAAAGGTAAGTCCATTTTTTCTGTCTCTACCGTCCTTCTTCTAGTAGAAAAAACAAGCTGACTGAATCTCTCTTTTTGGAGCAGTTTCCAAATCTTCTAGAGTTTGGAAATTCGATAGGTGGCAACCTAATTATTCTTGGAGATTTCAACTTTCACTATGACTGTCTCGTAAACCAAACACGTCAAAACTCCTAGATTCCATTCATGTTTTCAATCTTAAACAGTCAGTTAACCAACCTACCCATAAACTTGGTCACATTTTAGACTGGTTTCTTATAGACCTGATGATAATATTCTGCAATCAACCCTTGCATCCCACGAACTTGCATCGGATCACCTCTGCATTGTATGCCATCTCGACGTATCAGTCCCTAACCCTCCACCTCTATTTGCTACTAAGAGAAACCTCCGTATGATAAATAGAACCAAATTCATGCATGACCTCCAAGAAAACCTAACAACTTTCTTACATTCAACAGCGAAACAACTTGATAACTGCCTGCGTTCATTGCTTGAGAATCATGCCACAGCCACCAAATGCGGAGTATCAATAAAAAAGTGTTCTCCATGGTATAGCAGTGTTAGGTACCAGCTTCGCACTGCTAAAAGACATCGCCGAAAAGCAGTGAGGCTTTGGCTTTCCACCAGATTCACTATTCATAAACAAATCTACGAAGCCGCTAAGAAGAATGTCACATAGTCCATTTAGCCAAATCATCCCACTACAGTACTAAGATCACGGAGAGTTCCATCTGCAAAGAGCTCTTCGAGATAACTAAGAAACTAATGTCAAGGAACAAATGTACACCACTTCCAATGACCTTCTCTCCACTAGACCTACCAGACCAGTTTGCAAATTTCTTCAATAACAAAGTTCAAACCATTAGAGATTCACTTGACAGCACAATTTCAACTGATTCGACACCATACAGGTATGATGCAGAATTTCAGCGACAACCGTTAGGAGCATTTAAACCTGTTTCTATAGATTTAGTACGGACAATCGTGATGAAAAGTACACCAAAGTCTTGTGAACTTGATCCAATTCCGACATCACTGCTGCTTGAGTGCTTAGAACCAATATTGCCTTCACTAACTGATGTTATTAATATCTCTCTCTCATCAGGGGAATTCCCATCATTTTTCAAAACTGCCATTGTAAAGCCACTGCTGAAGAAACCAACACTGGACTATAACAATTTAAAGAACTTCCGCCCAGTTTCTAATCTCCCTTTCATATCAAAAATCTTAGAAAAGGTTGTTCTAACTCAACTTGTATCTCATTTGAATTCAAACAGTCTTTTCTGCAATGTGCAGTCTGCATATCGCCCTTGCCACAGTACGGAAACTACTCTTCTGAAAGTATTTAGTGACATTCTCTCTGCTTTGAATAGTGGAAAGATTACAGTCCTCACTCTCCTGGATTTATCTGCAGCATTTGACACAATAGGCCATGATATATTACTTCACCGTCTCCAGCATGTATTTGGCATTCAGAATATAGCCTTACAGTGGTTCAAGTCCTACTTAGTCAACAGGACACAAATTATATCTGCAAATGGAATACACTCCAGCAAAGTTGACGTATGTTGTGGTGTTCCACAGGGATCTGTTCTTGGACCTGTTCTCTTCATTCTGTACACTCAGCCGCTCTCAAGTGTCATAGATCATCACCCAGTGTCGCACCAATTGTATGCTGATGACACCCAAATATACAAGTCTAGCCACCCAACTGAAGTTGATGCTACCATTCATGGAGTAAAGAAGTGCATTTCGGATGTGAAATCATGGATGACATGTAACAAGCTGCAGATGAATGATGATAAAACGGAGGCTATTCTGATCACAACACAAAGACTTTGTCATTCACATCCTTTACCTCAGACAATAAATATCAGCAACACCAACATTAAATTCTCACAGTCAGTACGGAATCTAGGCGTTACTCTAGACAGTACTCTCACATTGCATCAACATGTCATGAACATCTGAAGGGCTGTATATCTTGAATTGAGACGCATCAGTTCCATTCGTAAATATCTTTCAGTTGATGCCACAAAAAACACTTGTGTGTTCATTCGTACTTTCAAGACTGGACTATTGTAACTCAATTCTGTCTGGTTCATCACAATATTTACTCCAGAAACTTCAAAAAGTTCAAAACACAGCTGCACGGATCATCTTTAGAGTACCTCGATCAGAGCACACCTCACCACTGCTCTGTACCCTACACTGGCTATCAATTCGATACAGAATAAAACACAATATTTGTTCTCTGTGCTATATTTCAATGACAGACTCCAGTCCAACATACCTATCCAGCCTCACCCATGTGTATACACCAGCTAGATCCTTACGCTCTTCTCCTGATAACCGTATACTCATTGTTCCCAAGGTGAAAACAAAGTCATATGGACAAAGTTCATTTGCACACCAGGGCCTGGCGACGTGGAACGAATTGCCCATTGAAATTAGACACAAAGAAACAGTGGTCCCTTTGAAGAGTGCTCTCAAGACTCACCTGTTTCGACTGCAGGGCCAAACTTAGCGACCATATCATGTTTTGTATCTTATATGTTTTCAGCATGTTTTTTATGTTTTCCAATTTCATATTTTTTGTGACTTGTTGTTCTGTAGTGTAGTCATATCATTATTGATGGTGTAAAGCGCTTAGAGCTTCGAAAGGTTAGGCACTATACAAAGTCCTCATTATTATTATTATTAATTAGTTTAGGACAATATAGTCGTAACAACATATATAATATTTTTTATCAGAAAGAAATTATTTTAATAGTAAACTGTATTTTTCTTTTCCTTTCTTTTCTGAGTGTTGCACAATTTTTAAATAGAGCCATTTGGATGATTCTGATAAAATAGATAAATTTTGAATTCATGAAGAGGTGTGATAGGTCTGGAATGAAAACGTATGGAGAGAAAGAGAGGGAGGGAGTGAGAGAGATAAAGGAGAGAGGGTAAGCGCAATTCACAGTGCATCAGCAACAGTTTGTGACTGATTGTTTGTTTGATTAGGATTTTTAACGTAGCTTTAACAATTGTTCAGTCATATAGCTACGATGTCTGCAGTGAGGCAGTTTATATTGATGTCTACAACTGGGGCACCATGTCGCACACATGTAGCATGATGTCCCACCCAGTTACATTATCCTGACACCAGGATGACCAGTCCTAACACTAACCTCAATGCTGAACGTCAAGCGAGGCAGCTGTTAGTACCATTTTTGTAAGTCATTGGTATGACTTGGCCAGGGATCGAACGCACGACCTCCCACTTCAGCGGTGGACGCTCTAACCACTATGCCACTAGAGCGGTTGACTTTGATTGAAACAACACCCATTCAAGCTCAGTCATTCAGGGTGTCAATAATGCAATCTCTGGCTAGTTGTTCTCTAACTTGTAAGGGTACAGTTGGATATGCAAGTAATACCAGGCGTTTGATGTCTTGTGCTAATTCTGTGAGAGGTTCCCTCTCTTCCGCAGTCTATTCTTAATTTGTGCTGTATAAAGTTCCGACTGGTTTTTCTGGGTCAAACAGAGCTGCTAATGCATTGACTAGACTTCTGTAATTTCTTCGCATGTCAGGGTGTAGATCATCCAGAACTCCATGTGCAGCCCCGTGTAAGCTAGTTGCAAGTTCCTGGGCCTTTTGATGATCATGCCATTGATTAATTTCAGCTGCTAACTCGAAATGTACCAAGTAATCTTGACAAGGTGTCAAGCCATCATATGTTGCTGGTTTGTGATATTTGGAATCATTGCAATGATACGAGTTACCATATGACATAGGTAAGACAGGCTCTCCATGATTATTTTATATCAGACACAAAGCTGGGTTGGCGTCAACGTTTCCTCTAAGCTGCGCGCAGCTGCTCAGGCATTCCCGCGCAGCTCAATTGTCAATTTTTGGGTCATTCCAATGTTAAATTTTGCTCATCTCCGTAATGCTTGTGCAGTGCAGCGAGCACTGCGCGCACATCTACCATTCGCTTAGAGGGAACGTTGGTTGGCGTATGGATTGAGGTAACATAATCTCATAGAAGTCACATGATCTTGGTCTGTTCTCATTCGACTGCTTTGTGTATGGTTGAAGCAGTCCGCGTTTTCCATCACGCAATCGGAAATGTTCCACATGTGGCAGATAAATTCTAAAAGTTGAGCGAACTTATCTTTAGTAAGGAAACATTTCCATTACACAATTTATCTTTAGCATGGAAGCATTTCCATTGCACAATTGATCATTAGTAAGGAATCATTTCCATTAGAAAACTTATCTTTAGTATGGAGACATTTCCATTAAAAAAATTATCTTTTATAAGGAAACATTTCCATTAAACAGAGTATCTTTAGTAAGGAAACATTTCCATTGCACAATTGATCTTTAGTAAGGATTCATTTCCATTACATAACTTATCTTTAGTATGAAACATTTCCATTAAACAACCTTTCTTTAGTAAAGAAACATTTACATTACACAACTTATCTTAAGTATGGAGACATTTCCATTATAAAAAGTATCTTTATTAAGGAGACATTTTGATTACACAAAGTATCTTTAGTAAGGAAATATTTCCATTACACAACTGATCTATTTTTTTAATTTTTTTTATAGTTTAATGCCATTTTTCACCACAATATAGGCTACACATTGCAGCCAGTATTAATGGTAAAGGAAAGAACCATCGACCTACGAGAAGCTACTGGCAAGCTTTCTCAAATACCCACATTGGCCGAGTCCGAGATTCGAACCCACGCAGACAAAGGTGAGATGGCAGTGATCCGTAACAAACAGCGCTTTCCACTTGGGCCCCACTCCCCTCCACAACTGATATTTGGCATGGAGACATTTCCATTACACAAAGTATCTTTAGTCAGGAAATATTTCCATTACACAACTTTTCTTTTGTATAGAAACATTTCAATTATACAACTTATCTTTAGTAAGGAAACATTTCCATTACACAACGTTTCTTTTGTATGGAAACATTTCAATTATGCAACTTATCTTTAGTACGAAAACATTTTCATTACACAATCTATCTTAAGCAAGGAATCATTTCCATTGCACAATTAATTTTTAGTATGGAATCATTTCCATTAAATAACTTATCTTTAGTAATGAAACATTTCCATTATACAACTTATCTTTAGTATGGAAACATTTCCATTATATAAAATAACCTTAGTACGGAAACATTTCCATTACACAAAGTATCTTTAGTAAGTAAACAATTTCATTACACAATTTATCTTTAGCATGGAAGCATTTCCATTGCACAATTGATTTTTAGCATGGAATCATTTTCATTAGACAACCTGTCTTTAGTAATGAAACATTCCCATTACTCAACATACCTTTAGTTGGGAAACATTTCCATTCCATTACACAACTGATCTTTAGTAAGGAAACATTTCCATTACACAACTGATCTTTAGTAGGGAAACATTTCCATTACACAACTGATCTTTAGTAAGGAAACATTTCATTATACAACCTATCTTTAGTAAGGAAACATTTCATTATACAACTTATCTTTAGTAAGGAAACATTTCATTATACAACTTATCTTTAGTAAGGAAACATTTCCATTACACAACGTATCTTAATCATGGAAACATTTTCATTGCACAACGTATCTTTAGTATGGAGACATTTCCATTGTATAATAGTTTTCAATTACACGTCTAACACGAAACAGCAGTTAAAGAAAGTTCTCGAAAAAGAAGTATATCAAATGGTGACTTCATTATTGTGAGTGACAGAGGGAAAATTTAAAGTTACAACTGAGTCTTTGTCGTCAATAAAATTTCCACAACCTGCTCAGAATCGGGAACGGATTTTAACAAGTAGTGAGTACAGACACTGATAACGGCTTTACATGGACCTCACTGTTAAGGATTGGTGAAATAAATTTTAAAAAATTCGATTTTAGCATGCTTGTCACAAAAGGTCGTCGTGAGCAAAGTTCGATTGTCAATTTAATCAGTAGAGAGTTAGGTGTGCCATTGTATAAAAGTGAGATAACTCTGCTAAAACAAGGGTAAGATATATCACGTCACAAGACAATTTTAAATGTGTTCTGTATATAAATTAGCATAGTGTTACATATTTGTAAACGAATCAACTTTTTGTTATTTAAGCCTGATAGAAACTATTACTCTTAAAAATGCACCATTCACAACTAGTTTTATTTTATATTTCTTAGCAATATGTTCCTGAGATATTCCTGAGGGTTTGTTCAAGTAGTACATTTTACCTTTTTATTCTGGAGACCTTTCCACTTAATTTCAATACGATATCGAATGAAGCAAATCAGTTTGTACTAGCGAGCCTTATCGATATATTCCGAACACTATTGGACCATTCATAAATGTGAGAATTGTAGTTTCAATATTGACTTTAAGACAAAAGAAGATGACCTAATGTCGGTGACATCAGATATTAGTTCTGTTCGAGATTTCATTTTCAATCAGTTTGATAGTTTTAATATTGGATTAAATGATCATGGTTGGGTATTTATTGATGTGTAAATTTTACCTAATCACTCACAAAGTAAATAAAGTCCGAAGGACTTTATGTTAACTTTGTGGGTGATTAGGTAAAATTTACACATCAATAAATACCCAACCATGATCATTTAATCCTTATAATTCCAATTTCATCATTTCTATCGTCAAACTAACTTATTCCATCAATAATGCATTCGAATTTACGTAGCGCGTAGTTACCTTTTATTCGGAGTTTCACACCGCCCCGTAATACATAACCTGTACAGAATCACACGAAGAAATTGACTACAGCCACAGTTACGTTTATTCATAAACTTCATCTTTTACATCATAGGCAATGGTTACCGTGGTTTTTAACACATTTTGTTTACTCACAACATTCTTGTTCAATTTTAGTCAGTCCCATCTGTTACGTCAGATGACCATGACCTTACATAATAACTGATACCGACTCAACAAGTGTGCTAAATTAAATTTCAATCAAACCTGAAATCATTATGGATTTTTTCAGTGAATACTTCCAATTTTTATGGAAATATGAACAAGATGATGCTATCCCTTACTATATAAAGGTAACAATGAAATAAATTCTATACAAGAGTAACATTTTATGTCATTCTCAGCAGCGTTAATACTTAACAAGACCCACTCGGTGATCTAGTGAGAAATGAAATGTGACTACTGTCACAGTTACGTTTATTCAGAATATTGGAGAAAGTATAAAGAGTGTAAAAGTTATATTTATTTGCAGAATTATTTATTTTACAGATGACAAAATCGTTTCACAATAACGTGTCTGCAATGTTTATTTATATTTCAAAAACCGAAAGTAGTCCCAGAATTTATCGAAGTGTAAACAATTCCTGATCAACATCACGTGACCGTTTACATCCAATCATATTACAGGAAATTCGTTTAATTCATAAAAATTGGAATTATAGGTTTATCACAAAAAATCTTAGTGGCTTGATATAAGGTATGGATATGAAAAATCTTTACTATATAGATAATATCCATTACTATATATACATAACATCCTCTTACTATATAGATAATATCCATTACTATATATACATAACATCCTCTTACTATATAGATAATATCCATTACTATATATACATAACATCCTCTTACTATATAGATAATTTCACCTTACTTTGTAAATAATATCCTCTTCCTATATGCATAAAATCATATTACTATATAGATAATATCCATTACTATATATACATAATATCCTCTTACTATATAGATAATATCTATTACTAGATAAATACATAATATCCTCTTACTATATAGATAATATCTATTACTAGATAAATACATAATATCCTCTTACTATATAGATAATATCCATTACTATATATACATAATATCCTCTTACTATATAGATAATATCCATTACTATATATACATAATATCCTCTTACTATATAGATAATATCCATTACTATATATACATAATATCCTCTTACTATATAGATAATATACATTACTATATATACATAATATCCTCTTACTATATAGATAATATCCATTACTATATATACATAATATCCTCTTACTATATAGATAATATCCATTACTATATATACATAATATCCTCTTACTATATAGATAATATCTATTACTAGATATATACATAATATCCTCTTACTATATAGATAATATCCATTACTATATATACATAATATCCTCTTACTATATAGATAATATCCATTACTATATATACATAATATCCTCTTACTATATAGATAATATACATTACTATATATACATAATATCCTCTTACTATATAGATAATATCCATTACTATATATACATAATATCCTCTTACTATATAGATAATATCTATTACTAGATATATACATAATATCCTCTTACTATATAAATAATTTTACCTTACTTTATAGATAGTATCCTCTTCCTATATTCATAAAATCCTATTGCTATATAGATAATATCCAATTAATATATGCCTAAAATCCTCTTACTACATAGATATTATCCCATTAATATATGCATACAATCCTATTACTTTATAGTTAATATCCTTTACTATATGCATAATATCCTCGTACAATATCTATAATATCCCATTGCTATATGCATCACATCATATCAGTATATAGACAATATCCTATTACTATATGCATAATATCCTATTACTGTATAGATAGTATCCCAATAATATATGCATCCTCTCACTACATAAATAATATCCCATTACTCTATGCATACAATCCTATTACTATATATATAATATCCCTCACTATATGCATACTATCCTCTTACTTTGTATAAAATATCCCATTACTATATGCATCATATCCTATTAGTATATATATATATAATATCAATTACTGCATGCATAATATCCTCTTACATTATATATAATATCCCATTACTGTATGCATAAAATCCTAATACTACATATATAATATCCCATTACTATATGCATAAAGTCCTCTCACTATATGCATAAAATCCTCTTAATACATAGATAATATTTCATTGCTATATAGATAATATCCCTTACTATGTGTATAATATCCTATTACTAATAAAACAGCAGAGTTGGCGAATCCTACAACCTTTTAACAACGCCTCATTTTTGTAAAATAAACATTACCGATATGATTTTTTATTTATAAATTGAAATGTTAACACACGAAATGTTATCAACGCTGGTAATTTTCCTCGTTATCTTTTTTCCACCACGGATTTTTTCAACCCGGTTAATATAGATTTTACAAACACTAGCCCAACTGGATGTCGCGCCCTTTCTGAGGCTACAAATTAAATTATTTTCTCAACCGAATATTTGATCAAGATCGATACGATATCTTGAATTGGGGTCATGCAAATTTATTGTTATAAATCCGTGAGGGGTTAATTTAGCATGACTATATAAATTTCTAAAACGATTAGAATCTCAATTGCCGCTGCACCAGATCTGTTGAATATATCTAAGTGTGTGAGTATCAACTCCATCAAACACAGCAAGAATATTACAGTTATCTCTGATCACTTTTGGTATTTATGTATAACGCTGGGTAACATAAATAACATCAGTATTTTTATGTCTGCCTCAGGACAATATTCTAGCTGGATTTGATTTGTTTTTCCAGCATCACATCATCATATACGACTACATTGCTAATAGATCCATCAATGGAATCAACACTCGGTGCTTCGTTGATATCAGTGATAAATTGAATAACATCAACATCATTTATTGTCTTTGCATTTTCATTAAAATCTTTTAACACAATGTAACATCTTTGATCGTCTGCAGATGGAGCAATCATATAGAGTATCCACTTCATCCATCACATTATTAGATTAAGTAACAGTTGCGTCTTGCCACTTCCAGACGAACCTATGATAATCATTCTGATGGAATATGGTAGAGCAGCAATATGCTTAACAGGTTCTCGTGTTTTTGTCGCCGAAAAATCAATTACATTCATGTTATTATAAATACATTATGAATCTATATTGTGTTAAATGTACAGCACAAAAGACTTAACAACAATTACAACAGAAAATAACAGATCAGTGCTCACCGACAGGTGCGCACAGTATGGTACAAAGACAGTTTCATTTATTTCTGCAAATTTAATCAACATACAAACGAGGAGGTGCTATTGCAGCAAACTTGACAAAACTCCCAGGGACTCCATTGGTCAAATACCCAAGAGAAAAACATCTTCCAGGATATAATTACTGCGGTACTGGAACCAGACTCTATGACGGCCAAGACCAACCAAGACCCACCAGGTGAATATCCAATAAATGTAATTGATCGTACTTGTCATGCTCATGATGTTGCTTATAAACGTGGCAATCTGAAACATAGACATATCGCAGATGTGAAATTGATTCACGCGTTAATTTATATTACAAATAAATCTTTCAAAGAAACATTAGCTAACTGGTTAGTAAGATCTGCGATGAAGGGTAAACTGGTATTAGGTGATGATAATTAATACTATTATGGAATATATTTACTATTCCCCCAGAGGATACTAGAGGGGTAAATCAGCAGATAATAAACTCGCCAGTGCAGCATAAGTCAAAGAAGTTCCTGCAAATGATTTGTTACATATCTAACAAGATCCACGGGTAAACCCACAATCTATAGATTAGATTCAACTGCTCGTCAGCGTGGATTTACACGTGAACAGAATACACGTGAGAATATACAATTACCGCCACAATCACTTAACTAGCACCTTTGCGTCTATTACACTCAAGATGTCAGCTTAGTATTTTCTCGTGTATGACCACGACTGCTATCTTTTCTGTCTGCGATAAATTGATGTGGATTTTTATCCGAATACTGCCATAGCATTATGCAATTACAGCTCCCGCAGTGATTATTCTGTTGTTGTTTTAGCATCATTATAAATTGAACATCAAATATCAAAGTCGCGATTATTTTTTTGGTCGCTTTGTTTATAAACAGCGAGATTTTTTCCTGATTATATCATCGCTGACAATTTCATTGTTGCTGGTGTAATTATCATCTAAAACGACTCTACGAAGTTGATTTATTCTTCTAACACGTGACACTGCGAGATAAACTAAATTCGACCACTTGATGAGACCATCTAATATCCAAACAACTGTACCAGCGATGGTTAACCTCCGAGATGAGTGTATCGTCACTGCGTATCGTTGCATCTAGGGAGATTTGTCAGCGCGCAATGCATCTTCGACAACACTGATATCGACCAGAACAATGTCATTTAGTACGAAATTCTGTTTCTCTCTGTTTTCCTTGGAATATCAACTTCAGTATTCTGTCTTCGTGTATCAGCTGGTCTATAACATAATGGTAAGGCAATTCTGAAAACCTTTCTTACGTATTGTCGATTGACTGCTTAACATTTTGCTGTGAATCGAAAATTTACGAGGCGTCCGGTGTTTCGCAGCACACGCTACAAACAATGTTGCAAAGTTTTCACAAATCTATGGGTATGGAAAAGAATCAGTACCAAAATATGCCTTGTTCTATCGACAGTCTAAACTGAGAAAAATAGGTTGAACATTGTTACAATTGTTCTGAACGTATGTTTCGCTTTCACAATTTAGAGTTAACCATAATCAGGGTTATACAGTGCAATGTCAATAGCGCCATTCTTGAAAAAAACCTGTGTTTGTTGCCTTTTGGAAGAAGAAAAAAAACGGTATATCTAATGTTAGAATTGTTTTCGTGACACATTGCAGTGTGGAAAAATAGGATAAACCTAAGATACCTGAATTGTACAAGCTCAAGTCAACTCAAGATTTTGTTTCATACAATGATTTACTGATAGAAGAAAAATTCGTTCTATAATTTTAGGGTGTAAGTTTTGGAAATAAATTTACATGACAGACGTAAAAGTTTACGTAATTATGGAGACTACAACTTACAATTTTGGAGAGGTATCTTCAAAACAGGAACAGATGCCATTAGATTTCAATAAAAATTGCTAGGACGGAGAGAGGAAGAGAATGTTATTCCTACTTTAAAAATATCACGACTCTTTTACGTTTTGTATGGTATATTTTCCTTAAGAAATTTCACACACATTTCACTGACATACTTACTCCTTTAGGAAACAAACCACTATTGTAAATTATCACAAGAGTTAAATGCAGACATAGCCTACTAAAATCATTCTGTCAAAAACGTTTTGTGAAGTTCTCACAGAATAGTACATACAAACATGTTTTGGTGTATTTCGCAATAAGACTGACATTTCCACGTTGGTGCGAATATTTGTGCATAAGTTTTATTGTTTGGAAAGTGACTAGTGGACAGGTACAGAAATACATGCCTTATCTTCTCACTGTGAGAATAACAACTGAAGCCGATTTGAAGCGAAGGCGGTGGAAAATATCGGTTTGCCAATGAAATCACTTACAATGAGTGACGCATTGTTTGGTTCGAAATTCAAGGTAGGTAGTGTAGTGGTCAGGGGCAGTAAAAACACGTCTTATCTTGTCACTGTACTAAGAACGAGTGAGGGCATTTAGAAGCTAAGGAGGTACAAAAAAGTGTAGCCAATAAATTGCTTCTATCGACTGGCGCATTGTTTTGCCTAGGCTCATGCATTGATTCAATTGCATCGCAGACAGACTGGAGTGTGAACTTACAATCTCTTTGTTGCGTATTGTACCATTTCTTCATGACACATCAACCACTTAACTGTGCAATTATTGTTTGAATTTTAAAACTGACCAAACACATATTTTCTCACTTTGACGTTTTGACATAAACACATTCGTTTAGGTAGAGAGACATAATATAGTAGTGAGTGGTAACTTTTGTCAAACTAGTGAATTTGGTGTTGTATAAAGTAAATAAACTAAAGTACAGTGAACCTCAAGGATGATAACCCAATCTGTCTGTCTGTCCATAGATGCATGTATTTACATCAGAAGAAATGTGATATCTATAACACAAAGATATAAAGCAAGCATGATTACAATGAACACAGAGTGCAAACGTTTGTAACAAAGGTATGTTTTCCTTCACGTCTGCGCAACTTGAAGTTTCAATCCTCTTGCAAAACAAACTTGGTACGTTTTGTAGACCTTGAAATAATAAAAATATGAACAAACTTAAGCCCTTTGCTATATACATTTTCTTTTGCAGCAAAAGACTAAACAACATATATACCGTTACAGCAATAAACAATCTTACATCTTCTATTAAAGAAAAAAATACATAAAAAATAGAATTAAAGATAAACGATGAGTACCCCCCCCCCAACAAAATAAAAACAACCGAATTTAACATACGCAATGACGTGTAGAAATGTCTTTTACATGGAGAAGGCATTGGATGTAATCTGACATGTACCAACACCTTGAAAAAATTTATAAAGAGAGAATTTTTAATTCAAAATTTAATTTTGTTTCAAATTGTTTGTGTATTTAGAGAACATACCCAATCACTAATAAAGGGTGGAACGGGGAATATACACATAATTTTTGTTGTTGATATTTCTGAAACAATGATGTGATAAAACTACAGAGTTTAGCCAGCTCCGTATGCTGGGACGGGTCTGTGGGATGTCCACAAATATAGAAGTGCAAATTCTGGTCACGTTACGAGTGTGTGCGTGTTTTGGAAAATGGTAAAATTCTGATAGTAATTTTTTTCTTGACACTTATGAACCTGTGCAAGTGTCAAAATCTATAGTCACATAACGTCTGTACGCCTTGCACACATTTACACTTTTGAAAATGTGAAGTATCGCAAGTTATTATCACAAACAGAACTGGAACATAGGGACTTGACAGTTGTTGTTTATACACCTCCGCTAAACTTCACAACTGAACTTGCTCTGACTCATGCTTTGGTCTTATGAAAGATCGCCGTTGTAACAGTAGTAAGAGCAGAAGGAGACATCGTCGCTGTTGTCAAAAAGGTGTAGTTATTTTAAAAATGGTTTATTATTTTTTTAACATATCAAATGAAGAAAGACGTGTGTTAAATCAGGATTGGAATATATCGCGGTCAACAGCAAAGTAGAAGTGACAAAGAGAATGAGACATCGTAGTAAAGTAGCGTTGTTTTCCAGATGGAGTACGTACGTGTTCTAACAGTACAGTACAGTCTCTGGAGCTCTTGATGACACCAACTGTCTAGTTTGTTTTTCCTTTACTTACAACCTTTTTCTTTTCGTGGTAGGATTTGAATCGAAGGGTCTTCAAGATGTACGAGGTGTTTAAGACGCACTATTGTTGTTTGCATAAGTCATCCAGGGATTCCAAACTGTTGGACTTTCACTTGCCCTTGTGAAATATACCAAGTCATTATCATAACTAGAGGTACATAGGGGTACATATAAAGAGAAATCAAACTTGGTTAAATCATTTCTGAATAAGTAATTGAGATGAAACGATCGCACGATTTCATTGAGAGAGAAGAAGAAGGTAAGAGGCAGCGATGTGACGTATCGCCTCACACACGTAAAGAAGTGTTCGCTAAAATCGAAGACATGAGCGAACCTGAACCGATACCTTCCACGTCTGCGGCCAGACCGAGAGAGCATATTCCAAACCAAAGTCTACCAGTATCACCCGAAAAGTATTACCACATTCGAGAGACGGAAAAACGCTCCTCTAGAAAATTTAGAACTAAGGCCTACAGTTACACGGTGAAAATTAAAGATTTCAAGTCGGACATACCTTTGGAGAAAGCAGAAGGGTTCATCGCCGATTTGTGGGATTCTTTGTTAACCTCACTGAAACAACGATGCCAATGCAAAGAAGACGATCGCTTAACACTTTCCATTCATCACAACGGTTTGAAGTCCCCTGTTTAGATCGAGTTTAGCAGTTCATCAGAATTAACACCTTCCAAAGTCATCGACAAGATTCAACATGTGCAACAATCCAACGACAAGTTTCACATCACCGAAGGAAAAGCCACATTGTTTATGACTCACGTGTCTCTTCCCCAGGGGACATTAGGCAAAAAAGTGTTATTGGTCGACAACCTTCGCAACACCAAACTAAGCCTCGTCCGAAGTAACAATCCTCAAAACCAGATGTGTTTAGCCCGTGCCATCGTCGTGGGACAAACGTACGCCAACAAGAACGACACGGCAGAATGGAAAAGAGCCTGGAAAAGTATTCAACGATCGAACCGAGCCCCGTGTGTGTGGATGGTGGATGGTGTGTATTTTGGATAGTAGATTATGTGATTTGTTTGGGCTGCTTCCCGTGTGTGGATGATAGATGATGTGATATTGGATAGTAGATTATGTGGCTTGTTTGGGCTGTTTCCCCGTGTGTGTGGATGATAGATGGTGTGATTTTGGATAGTAAATGATGTGGTTTGTTTGGGCTGCTTCCCCGTGTGTGTGTGTATGGATGGTAGATGGTGTGATTTTGGATAGTAGATTATGTGGTTTGTATGGGCTGCTTCCCCGTGTGTGTGTGGATGGTAGATGGTGTGATTTTGGATAGTAGATTATGTGATTTGTTTGGGCTGCTTCCCATGTGTGGATAGTAAAATTGTATGTTTTGTTTTGATATGTGTATTTTCCCTGTTCCACCCTTGAATAGTGTTTAGGTGTGTTCCCAAAAGATAAAAAAGGAACAAGTCAGTTTGAATTGAGGTTTCTCTTTGCGTATACCTTGTACATGGCAGATTACATTTGCATACAATTCTAAAGTGAAAGGCCTATATACAAATGTCTTTGCCTTTCTTAAATTCGGTTTTATTGCTTAGCCATTGCTAATCTTCAATTATTTTTTAAACGCATTTCTTTTTTTAATAGACGATTTCGGGCGTTCTATTGTTGTAACGGTATTTATGTTGTTTAGATTGTTGCTGAAATTATATATACTCTAGTCTATAGCAAAGCGCTTATGTGTGTTCAGTATTTTAATTTCACGCCCACAAAAGTATACCAAGTTTGTCTTGAAAGAGGATTTAAACTCTAAGTTACGCGGACGTGAAGAAAAACATCTCTTTGTTACTACAGTTAGGTGTCGTTGTGTTCATTCTAATCATGCTTGCCGTATATCTTTGTGTTTTGCAGGTCATATTGTTTTTTATGCAAATATTCACATCAATAGACAGACAACTTGGGGTTTTATTCTTGAGGTTCACTGAACTTGCTTCGTTAATTCGTATAAACCCAAGATTCACAAGTTCGAAAAGAAAAGAGAAAAAGAAAAACAAACAAAAAAAAAAAGGCCACTTAATACTGCACCACTCCTGACTATACCGATGTGATTGTGTACGTCAAAATGTTTAAAGTGAGATGCAAATATATTGTCAGTTTCAAAATGCGAACCAGTACTATGACCGTTCAGTAGCTGATGTGGTAAAAATAAATGGTACAAGTACTGTGACCATTCAGCAGTTGATGTGGTAAGAAGAAATGATACAATACACAACGGAGGGATTTAAGTTCACATTCTAGTCTGCACTGCAATGGGAACAACTTGAGAGCGTATTTATTATTTTGCCATTCTACCTTCGTACAAAACATTGCATCACTCATCATAATCAATTTCATTGGCTAGACTAATTTTCTTACCGCGTTCACTTCGAATTGACTTCAGTAGCTCTTCACCTAGTTTGCACTTTATGACCCTGACTATGGTTAACTTTGAATTTCAAATCAAAAGACACATCTTAGACTGTCGATAGAACAAAGCACGTTTTGGTGCTACTTTTAGATTTGTTAAAACTTTTCAACATTGTTTGTAACGTGTGCTGAGAAACACAGGACATCCCTTAAATTTGAGATATGTTAAGAAGTCAGTCGACAATAAATATCACACTACCATTTTATTAAATTGATGAATGAATGAAAACAAGGAACATATTTCACATAGAATGTATGTTGTTCTTGATTATCCTTGTTTTGCTTTCCTTTCCTACTGTATGGATAGGAGATTGTGTGATTTTATTTTCCGTCCCTTCTGTTTTGATAGGAGATTGTGTGATTTTATTTTCCGTCCCTTCTGTTTTGACAGGAAATTGTGTGGTTTGTTTTCAGGGCCACTTCTATACCTCAAAAAGATATTGGCTTTCTTTTTGCCTCCATTTTCCCTTGTCACTATACAGACCCAAATACAAATAATATTCCCCATGTTCAATTTCCCTTGACGCTAGATAGGCCCATAATGTTTAGTTCCCCTTCAGGCTAGATAGGCCCACCATGTTAAAATTTCCCTTGACGCTAGTTAGGCCCACCATGTTCAATTCCCATTGAGGCTAGATAGGCCCACCATGTTAAAATTTCCCTTGAGGCTAGATAGGCCCACCATGTTAAATTCCCCTTGAGGCTAGATTAGCCCACCATATATGAGGCTAGATTAGCCCAAGCCCTTTTTGACTGGATTTTCCATTGAGGTTAGAGTGCACCACATTACTACTATCCGGTGCAATCACGGAAAACGTACACAATTTCAGACACAAAAACTCAATAGAAACATATTTCTGAACACAAGCAGAAAAATATTTTCTGTGCGATACCTTTTTCCATGATTTACAGTACAGTCCTATCACTGTGTCGGATATTAATGGTTTGTACAAGAGCTATGGAAAATTCCTGTCACTTTACAAAAGTAAACTAACTAGGTCACTGTGGTTAAAGAAGGCGGTTAAACAACAAAACAGCATAACAAAAGTAGTTTTAATTGCCCAATAGCTGTGTTTGTCTTGTACTTGCCGTGTAAAAGAAACAAAAATAAACGATCAAGGTGAGTGTGATTTCAGTAATAGAATTTGTTTTAATACAATATACATCCTACATCATAAACATTAGCTAAATTTTGTGGAATTAAAATAAGAAGGATATACATTTTTGAAGTACCACACGTAATAATGATTCTACTTCGGTTTCATCGTCATCATATCTTTGATGTTGCTGATGTTGTTAACAATTGTTGCGTTGTGTATTAAATACAAATACATACATAATTATGTTGGTAAAATCAAAACAGTGATACTGCAAAATATGCTAAGTCGTCATCATCATTATGTTACCATAGGTGAAAGGTGATCATCATCATCATCATCATCATCATCATCATCAATATTATTAATATTATTATTATTGTAATTATTATTATTATTATTATTATTATTATTATTATTATTATTATTATTATTTATGTTATTCTTGTAGTGAAATAAAGCAGAATAATGGTGCCAAAAGTTGATATATTTGATTTATTTTGATTGAACCAAAACTCATCATAACAATGTAACACTCATTATTTCTTTTTGACTCCACGCTATGAAGAGAAATACACTGCATAGACTTGATCCATATTTGATTTCTTTTCAATATTTTAAAGTAACATAACATACAAGCAGTTTATTTAAACAGTTGATATATTGGTATGTCCCTAAAGATTCTAGCATTTCATCTATGTTTATCAGTATATATACATTTTTCTTTGACAATTAAGTCAAACGGAGTATGCGTTCAGAAGTGTAGTCTGGAACGTTTATATCAGATAGATTTCATTCTTAATATATTCCGCATCTTGCAGCCATTTCCTCAAATAATTTTGTGATCCACAAGAGTTTTACTGGTTTCGGACACAGATTGAATGATCTTAGAGCTATATTTGCGTTGACGTTAGTTACAAGTCTGTCCCGCACTAAGCTGATCTGTCTTCAAAGGCTTGTATGAGTGCTCAACAAATCCTAACTCCAACATGCCTCACTGTCAATTCTTCAAGGACCACATCCTTCCCAATTGGGCTAATATTTCATTTTGTCATATTAAATTCGCATGACACGATTTATTAGTGTTTGCTTTATCATTTATTAATTTAGCTTCGCCTAACTATTGTTCCTGTAAACTGTATTCTCTGGTTCGATAAATACATATTTTATGTGTCCCAAATATCAATTCCGGTGACTGCGTCAGGCTCAAAATTATTTGCAACAGACACTTCCTTAATTGTATTATTGGTGCCAGCACAGCTGTTGAATGTTTATGGTTTAGAGATGGTTTCTTTGAGAAATCACACAATCGAACGTTTATCAATCACTAATCGCATCACATCGCTCGCACTAAGGTATTTATTTTGTCTTTAAATGAAAGATGTCTCTTCATAAACATTCCTTTATGACCACTGGCAGTTGCAAAAGTAATTGTTGCATCCAGTTAATGATTAACATAATCATTGGAATAAATTATCGTTGCAGATATTGTTCTTGTGAACTTATCTGAGTTTTTTGGTTGATTTTAGTTTAAATGTTGAGCAAAGTGATGCTTTCCATGTATTTAGACAATTCCTACCTGCTGGCAAAAGATATATAGTGGTGTAATAACCACATTTATTTAAGCCATTTGTGTTGCCATTCCTTCAAAATAGGTGCAGGCTGAATACTCAAGAAGCAAATATACTTGCCAAAACCCATCTCTTTAGGCTACGGCTTGACTCTTGTCTTGGCTGCTCTTACCATGATTCAAGGTCGGCATCGACTATGGTCCATGAGGAGTTTAGCTACCTTAAGAGTCTATTCAACGAATTATAGACCGGTTATGATGACTCGCATTCTTAGGACTTTCATCATTCATTCATTGCATGATGATTTTAGTTCGTATTTTGTCCTTTTCTTTCTTGCAGTCGTGGGATCTGTAGAAATAAGATGGATTGCATTTTTGTATCCTTTGGAAATAATTTAGAAAATACTATTCTCTTTAGATCAGCTGGACAAGATCCTTTCTTAAATTTGTTTCAAATGCATTGTGAGATGATTGTTCCTTCTTTGTCATAGTTTCTAAAAAAGTCTGCTGTTTAGCCAATTATTAGTGCTAAGGGAGTCACGGTACTAATTCAACTTCCATAGTAAACGTATGGAAACATCATCATATTCAAAATTCAGTAACTTAAAATTTCGGGGTGCTAATGATCAGACCTAAATTTCTCCATGCACAACTATCCTTAGAGCAAGCTTCTGTGTGTTGAACACCATATGAGCCGCCGCATTTCTTTTTATCTACATCTGCATGAAACACATATTATAGATTCTGCACCAAATGAATCGGATGCTACTTTCATTTTTGAGTACTTCAAAATAAAGCCTGTAGTATACTAAAATTGCAACAATATAATATTGTCTATTTTTCTCTTAAATAACAGATAGAATAAGCTCTCAAAAGATATTTTTACTAAAATTTACTTTTCATTATTAACCATTTATGGACACCAAACCCGAATATACTATTTTATTTCGTCACCGATTTCTAGACTGGTTCACAGTACTTACAAATAATTAGTACCGTGTGTCCTATAGCCATATTAAATATGTTTAGAAAAAAAATGTATTTTTCTCAAAAATATTAGAGCATACTTGAAGGATAAAATAGCCATGATTGTGCAAGAATAATAGTGTAATGGCATTTTATGTGATACCACCGTATATAGATCAATTGCATCCGCATTTTGTGGCTGTGTTGTATTGTACATTTTAGTGCTTATTCTTGTTATTAAAATATTTTTTTCTGTATTTGTATATTCATGTTGCCTTTCTATGGCATTAAGGGTACATTAAAGCAACACAACCAAGCTGACATTAGCAAGTATGACATAACAGGGTATCACATTACATGATGCCTTGTTTTTGCATCCCACACAAGTCATATTGTGTCACTGGCTAAAATACAAGTTTTAAATGTTTCAAATTTCAAAACTGCATTTTCTTTCTTGCTGACTCTCACAGAAATAAGACGCAGTGCATCTTTATTCATACCAATCAAACCAAACAAATATGTGTGCCACATGAAAGGACACAATGATAAGAGGCCATTGCCCTGTTGTGACTAAGACAAATACACAATCCCATGAAGCATCAAGAGATGCTGACATTCCAAAATTTATTAAAACTATCAACACATGAGCTTCATCAACCCCAAATCATAACAAAAAGGTATAAAATCCAAAGAAAAGTTCTATAAGATTTATTATACAGAGGAATAAATGAGTGCTACATTTTAGTATAAAACTATTGGGAAAGGTGAGGAAGCAAACATAGTAATTTCTTCAAGCCTGGTAATGTTCCCCACAACAAGGGAAGAGATATGATAAAGCACAACAAGACACAAATTTGAAAAAGCTATCTAAATTTCCTATAATACTGACATTGATGTTGGAGATGGAAAGCCTGCTGACAACCTGCTGTAGCCCATGCTAAGGAGTAAGCTGGAGGTGGAGAAATAAGTGGAAAACGTTGCGATAACAAGGCATGTCAATGTCTATATGTATTTTTCAGACATTGATATAACTTATCATTACATTAGCTACTTGGTAAACTTAGTGAATATAATTTAATTGCATAGTAACGTTGTTTAATTCATAAATTACTTACATTGATCCAAGCCTCATACAAAGTTAAGAAAAAGCCTCAAAATCATTATTTAGGATACTAACTACTACAAGTAGTGTTAAATTCTTTACTTTTCAAAAAAGTATTATTATTTAAAGTGTAAATATCTCTGCCTTCCTCTCAACAAAAGGTATGCAGAAAAGTTCCAATACTGTTTGCCAAATATTGAATGTACCAATATGAGAAACAATAAAGAACATAGAAAAGATGTCAAGGATTTTAATTATATGATAGGAAATGAGACAGACATAACTGATATTTAGTTTGACTCAACATATAATAATGCAACTTACAGTAGAGTAGGTAGGACACCCTTTCAATAAGCTAGGGAGTGCACACACATTCAAGTTGAAGACTCAACATCTGAGTAAATGGTAATTAATATTTGTACAAAGAACAAACTATACACGTTGGGTAAAAGCATGCATCTGATGATGAAGCCCAATTGTGCCAGTGCTCAGCAAATACAAGTTTACAAACAAATATTGGAGAGAATACACATTTTGTAAGGAGGGACTAATACATTTGAAGAAAACAGACAATCTAGAGGTACGCAACATTACAACTGATCCATAAACTGCTAGTTATATGGCTAGCCTGCACATTAGGAGGGAAAGGAATAACTGAAATAGTCCATGTAAATCATATTTGATACATGCCATCTGGCTCAGAATCATAGAATGTTCAGTAAAGGCAAGATAATTTTAACTGATTTTATGCCAGAAGTAACGAAAAATAACTGAAGGAAAAGATGCAGAACAACTTTGCACTTGACTAAGAGATGCCAGGCTGAGTTTGAAAAATCATTAAAACATATGATAGATGTACTCCAAAATTAATAAGTAATTTATATTATGCAACAGATGCAATAGTTAAGTGCTATCAAGGTGAGCATCGTCTTTGTCATAATCAGTCTAATGAGTCTATTCTTTTTTCCAAATCCTGAGCCATCTATTGCCCCTGTAGAGTGTATACAACCTTTCCCATCTGTGTTTTGCATAAATTTTTGTTCACCAAAGTTATATAATAAAAGACCATTATGATTGTCATATGTAAAAACCATCAAAATGATAGCCTGGATGCACGTGGTAACCATGGAAACATGAAGCTCCTATTATTGTATAGGTCGCATATAGGACTCACGGTACTAATTCAAATCCCATAGTAAACATATGGAAACATCATCATATTCAAAATTCAATAACTTAACATTTCGAGGTGCTAATGATCAGACTTATATTTCTACATGCACACTAACCTTAGTGCAAGCTTCTCTGTGTGGAGAACACCATATGAGCCACCGCATTTTTTTTTATTATCTACATGTACGTGAAACACATGTTATAGATTCTGCAACAAATGAATCGGGTGCTACTTTCATTTTTCCTAAAAAAAAAGCCTGACAAAATACTAAATTTAGAGCAATATAATTTTGCCTATATTTGTTTAAATTATAGATAGCGTTCAAAAATATTTTTCCTAAAATATTACTCTTCATTATTAACCAATATTGTACCACCAATTCCGAATATGCTCTATTATTTCTTCACCCATTTCTAGACTGGTTCACATTTCTTCTATATAATTAGTTCCGTGTGTCCTGAAGTCCTCTCTAATTTGTCTTGTATTATTTCGCCTGTTTGCTGCGGATTAACTTATGATAGTTTTTAATGTTATCGTTAATTTCTCCATTAACGAATTAGATGTTATGAGTGAATATTTGGTTCGATGTTGTCAAAGTGCAAATTAGAATTATCCTCGATCATCCATTTCTAAAAAAAAAATTAAGTTCTTAATATCCCACATATTTGATTCTACGTATACACTATTGAGGTTATTGACTAATTATTAAATACATTGGGCCTTAGGACATACGTCGCAGAATGCCCGAACTTACCAATAAAGCTAGTATACAGAGATAGAACCTGTCACCAAAACCATCATACTGAAATAACCTTCGATGACAGTATTACATTCGAGAAACACTTTTCATAACGGTAAAACGTCGTACATAATGTGAACAGTGTTATACCGCAGTAAAGGCTGATATTATCTTTGTAAGGAAAGAAGCGAAACTATTTAGTAATATATTCTACTAATAAAGAGACGAGCGGGCACTATAATATTATTCAGTCCTCCGATTTTGTTATATGTTTTTCATATCTTCATTCTATTCATACCGGTGTAACCTGAAGATGTAAAAGTCATATAATTATATAAATACATAAAAACAACAACAAAAAAACAAAAACAAATACAATCAAATTGAAAGACAATAAAAACATACTAAAATATTTAAGGTAGGACACATTTTTAAGGCTTTAAGCTTGTTCCTCCAGTGAGAAAACGTGAGTTGTTAGAGCACTCATGAACAGGGATTACTGTGTCTTTGTGTCTAATTTCAGTGGACAATTCATTGCATGTCGCTGGACCCTGGTATGCAAAAGAACGTCTAAATGGTTTCGTTTTCATAGTGGGGATAATGAGTATACGATTGGTGGGGTGTAAGTATCTTGCTGATGTCTACACATGGGTGAGGCCCATGCATGGTATGCTGGACTAGAGTCCGTTAGCGAAACGTAGAACAGAGAACAAAATTTGCATTTGCTACTGAATTGATTGGATAGCATGTGCAGGGTACAGAGTAGCGGGGAGAAGTGCTCTGATCATGGTACACTAAAGATATCCGAGAAGCCGTGTTTTGAACCTTTTTTTAGTTTCTGGAGTAGATTTTGAGAAGAACCAGACATAATTGAATTACAATAGTATAGTCTCGAAAGTAATAATGAACACATTAGTGATTTAGTGTCATCAGCTGAAAAAATATTTGCGAATGGAGCTGACACGTCTCAAATCACGATATCAAGCCTTGCATATGTTCATGACATGTTGGTGCAATGTGAGAGTACTGTCTAGAGTAACACCTAGGTTTTGTACTGACTGAGTGAATTAAATGTTGGTGTTGTTTATCTTTATTGTTTAAGGTAAAGGATGGGAACCAGAAAGTATTTGTGTTGTGATCTGAATGGCCTTAATTTTATCATCATTCATCTACAGCTTGTTACATGTCATCCATAATTTCACATCAGAAATGTACTTCTCTACTCTTGGGTGGTATAGTCAACTTCAGCTCGATGGCTAGACTTATATATTTGGGTGTCATCAGCGTACAATTGGTGTGACACTGGGTGATGGGCTATGACACTTGAAAGAGGCTGAGTGTATAGAATGACGAAAACAGGTCCAAGAACAGATCCATCTGGAACACTACAACATAGATCAACTTGGCAGGAGTGTATTCCATTTGCAGATACATTATGTGTCCTGTTGACTACGTATGACTTGAACTACTGTAAGGCTGTAATGTGAATGCCAAATACATGCTGGAGACGGTGAAATAATATATCTTGGTCTTTTGTGTCAAATGCTGCAGACAAATCACGGACGGTGAGGACTGTAATCGTACCGCTATCCAAAGCAGAGAGAATGTCATTAAAAACTTTCAGAAGATTAATTTCAGTACTGTGGCAAGGGCGATATGCTGACTGTACATTACTAAAAAGACTATTTAAATTTAATCAATTATACTGGATATAAGTACTCAAGCAGCATTGTTGTTTGAATTGGATCAAGTTCACAAGACTTTGGCGCACTTTTCATCATGATTGTCCGTTCTAAATCCATAGAGACAGATTCAAATGCTCCTAATGGTTGTTGCTGAAATTCTGTATTGTAAGTGTATGGTGGCGACGATTCATATGCAATTGTGTTGTCAAGCCTATCTCTAATGGTTTGTACTTTGTCACGGAGGAAATTTGCAAATAGGTCTAGAAGGTCCACTAGAGAGAACGTAGTTGGAAGTGGTGTACATTTGTTCTTTGACATTAGTTTGTTAGGTGTCTCAAATAGCTCTTTGCAGTTGGAAATCTCCGTGATTTTGATATATTCAAACCGATTTAATGTGACCAAGTAGAGTTCTCAAAATTGATATTCGTCATTGTTATGGTATAACTGTCTTGATATTGGTTTAACATGACTTGAAGAGTCCTCATAATTAATATACATCATTGTTAAGTCATAACTGTATTGATATTAGTTTAATACATACATACATACATACATACATACATACATACGTACATACATACATACATACATACATACATACATACATACATACATACATACATCAAAGACGTGATATGGAATGCAGTATGGGATTGATACATGCAGTCAGATATATATATATATATATATATATATATATATATATATATATATATATATATATATATATTCTTAAGCTAGCTGCATAATAGTCATATATATATTTCCATTAGAGGAAGAAAAAATGTAAAGAAAAAATAGTTGCAATTATATTTGATCTGTTTCCAAATGGCTGCTTTCTCGTTTTTGTCTTTTATGATATGTTCCGAATATGCTAGATCAATAAGCCTATTCGAATATCTGTTTATTTATTTATTGGTTTCGGAGTGTCAGTATATATCAGTCATAAATGCAATACCGGTATTCATGCCTCTTACAAAGTTACGTCTGTCTAGGTGATCGTAAATGAAAGTAATGTCAATCTGATATCGGGCATATAGGCAGGAATTACACTCTTGTTATGACTACGTTCCCGAATGAAAGGGTATTACAACATGGAGTTATCAATAATAGCTTTACCTTATTGTCTTTTGTCTGCCTTATGTTAATGAAAATGATGCAAATCGAACATTCATTATGGCAGATACAGTGACAGATACAGTGCCCAGCTTGTAAATCTTGCTTTGGTTACAAAAACGGAAGGGAATGTAATTTTGTTATAACGTTTTCTCCACATTTGCGTGATTTAAAGTCTAGTAGGTCAAGAAAGTGGCGCTGATTTCACAAATGATATGGTCAACCAAGCGCAGTCTTAAAACTCCTTACTATATAGGACTTTCAACGTAAAGTGTTTAATAAATAACTTTTGACGTAAAAAATGAAAATCGATTGAGGTGATATCAAATATGGTTACTACAGTGGCCATCTTGAATGTAAGACTATCGCTTGATAGCTGGTCATATTGACCTTCAAGTACTAAATCACGCATTAGGGATCTCTTTTAAGTGGTGCTGGGCAGCATTATATTCATCTAGAGGTCATTATTATGCCTTTCTTTACCAGAAACACTATAAACTATGTCATTTAAATCGGTGAAATATTTACAACTGCCAAATAAGTGATGGTCTCATTTTATATTTACACTGTCTCTGAGGGATCCCTTACGTTCACAAGATTACCTTATATTGAAAATTATTTATTGCTGAAATATTGTAGAATTAATTTAAATTACTTAGCATTGTACACCACCACTCCATAAGGATAACACATGAAGCATGCGAACATATTCCATAGGCATACATAGAAAGATAGTGACGACGCTAATCAGGAAAAGGATCCATCTTAGATGCATCCGATTTAATATGCTGTTTGAATGAATTGTATATCAGATCCGTCACTGTAATACCTATCTGTATTATTGAAATATGGTGTATATACTTTCTGTAGTATTACAATATGTGTTCTAGACACAAAATGATATTCCTCATATTTACTATTGCTGTACATTTACATCATATATCATTGTAATACATTTGATATCCCTCTGATGTGCTGTCTGGACCAAAGGAAAAAAGCTTTACATCATATATCATTATAATACATTTTATATTTCTTCGATACGTTTTTGGGACATAAGGTAATATTCTGTATCCGACGAATTGTTGTAGTACATTTGTATTATCCTTCTCATATGTTATCGGGACAAAAGGGAACGGGCTTTACAAAATTCATGCTATTGCAATACATTTGTATTATCATCTCGATATGCTATCTGAAAAAGGGAAATGTCTTTGCAAAGCGCACACCATTGTAATACGTTTCGTATCATTATGATATGCTATCGTGGCAAATGTTTGATAGAATGAGCTCACTATCCAATTCATGAAAATAAACACTCGTAGTTATCTGCTCTCTCTCTCTCTCTCTCTCTCTCTCTCTCTCTCTCTCTCTCTCTCTCTCTCTCTCTCTCTCTGGATGAGTTTCGTCAAGACTTCCTTTATGGGTCGAAACTATTACTAGAGACAAAATCGAAGGACTAATCAACATGTATGTGAAATTTTTAATCTCCATTAATTGGGAAACTATTTCTAATATAATTAGGAAAGAACAGTTGGTAACCAGCTCTATGTAAAATCTTTAAATCGAGAATACTTAATGGTTACTTATTCCGTAATGAAAAGTAACATTCAAATCTTGGGAAATCGGTCTCAGCTAGAAATGTATTGTATATGCAAAAAATGACTATCGTATGGTGATTCCTATCACATTACGAGCACTATCCCTTCACCAGTAACACTGAGTACTTCCCAATGTCCGTCGTAAAGTAATGTTTCATTAAGAAATACAGTTCAATGATTAAGACACATTTTGTTTAAATATCTTAATGTATTTAAACATCTGAGAACAAATATAAAAATTATTACTTCGCGAGGATTCTATACACACATAAGATAGATGTATAACCCTAAATATAACTATACACAGAAGTAAGGAATCTTTCCTAATACAAGACCGATATATACCTGTACATGAAATACAACACCTTATAATGATTATGTCTTAATATACGACCTTAATATACGACAATGCTGTATATATGTGTATTAAATATAAAATATTGTAAGGATTTATTCATATCAGACAAAGATATATCATTGTTACAGGAAATATGAAATATAATAATACTATACTAATATGAAATATAATAATACTATACTAATATGAAATATAATAATACTATACTAATATGAAATATAATAATACTATACTAATATGAAATATAATAATACTATACTAATATGAAATATAATAATGCTATACTAATATGAAATATAATACTACTATACTAATATGAAATATAATAAGAATTCAATACTAATATGAGTTCGATATATCCCAGTAAATGAAATATAAAAGAACGTGAAAAATATATACTATTATTAAAAAAGATAACATCCTAGTATATGAAATATCCTAAGAATTCTATAATAAAATTTATATAACTATATAATAAATATTTCTGTACATGAAATATAAAATATAATAAGGATTGTGTACTAATATATGAGAGAGAGAGAGAGAGAGAGAGAGAGAGAGAGAGAGAGAGAGAGAGAGAGAGAGAGAGAGAGAGAGATCACAGTATATGAAAGGTAAAATATCGTTCGGATTCTATACAAATCAAAGTCATTCTTCATGTCTTCACTGCAAATTGTTTGATATATATCAGTTTAATGAAACAAGATGCAATCAACGCCAGAAGAGATAAATTTTATTAGTATAAATGATATAGTGATATTAATATACAGTTGAAATAATATTAATACATGCATAACATTATTTATCCTTATAGTACGGTCAGTAAAACTTCATAACTGTATGAAAGACAAAGACCAAGTTTTTATATCATAAACTCATACACTTCATAACTGTATGAAAGACAAAGACCAAGTTTTTTATATCATAAACTCATACACTTCATAACTGTATGAAAGACAAAGACCAAGGTTTTATATCATAAACTCATACACTTCATAACTGTATGAAAGACAGACCAAGTTTTTATATCATAAACTCATACACTTCATAACTGTATGAAAGACAAAGACCAAGTTTTTATATCATAAACTCATACACTTCATAACTGTATGAAAGACAAAGACCAAGTTTTTATATCATAAACTCATACACTTCATAACTGTATAAAAGACAAAGACCAAGTTTTTATATCAACTGAACTTGTAATTGTTTTAAAGGACCCCGAAGTAAAAGCTGGGATATATTATATTTTTTCTCGGCATAATAAAATAACATATTTAAGTTGTTTGCATTTGCTTTTTTCGATTCCAGATTTTCTTCTGTTAAAGTCTTCTAGAACGTTTTGAAACACATTACACTGAGTAGCTCTTAATCACTTTTTGTTTGTGTACACACAAAGTTATGTTTATTGTTAGCATTATATACGCCTCTTAGGCATCAACATATATGTTATGTGGCAAGAAATCTATTGGGCAGATAACGGAATGGGCTGTTTACGTGCGATTAGAAGCAGACAACCGCATGATTGACCATCCATTCAGTATATCAGCCATCCAACCAAGCATCCAACCAACCAACCAACATATCAACAATATCTTTTATTTTACTTGATATCTATAAGCTCTTTTAAATCATTGAGATAGAACAGCAAAATGCAAAGCGAAGAATGTATATAGATGAAGCTATAATCACGCGATTTAAATCAGCTTTTAAAACATATTTTATAGATGATGATAATGCAACCCAGGTAATTTAATAACTAATAATGAAGCATTTTGTGTCATTAAATATTCAAAAAACTGTCTCAAACTAGCAGCCAGTGATTACTAGTTACAAAAGCAACTATATTTTCAGTTGTCTTTTGAAATCAATTAAGCTCTAAATTAGTGTATTTATTTCGTAATATATGTCTAGGAAATCTATTATAGCTAGTGTTCTTCTAATCGTGCAATGAAAACGAATCTTTTAAAGATAGTTTAGAGACAATGGTAAAACTAACAGGGGCTGGGTGAATATAACGCACCATCTATTATTAATTATTCTAATTATTCTAACCGTGCTAGCAGGACTCAGTGATCCACGTGTGCAAAGAGATATATTTATATAAACAATATAGAACTTCATACTTTTAGTTCATATTGCAGATCTAAGTTCAGTTATCTAATACAAATGTTTATAATTCACAGACTTTAAATTATATACTAGTTTGTATCGGCAACTTCATTGTATGCAAACTTATGAGAATGCAGGCAGAATTTTATTGTATCAGTTTTCTATTGCTAATGGGATACGCTTATTCGAGCGATAGATGTGAAAGAGGAACATTGCTCGGAAATCTCAGTTATGGCAAAATTCTTCCGCGTTCTGCTTTTACGACAAGATTCCAGATAAACCTCTATCAATGCGCCATTGAGTGTTGGCTTAGAAAACAAAGATGCAAATCTTTCAACTACAGAAGAATATACCCTTCATGTCAATTGTGCGAAGAAGATTCTATGGATGGAAGAAATCTACATTCCGAACATGACTCGATTCATAGCAATATAGTCACCTGGAAAAACGTGAGTACATATACGTCACCTCGAATAATATTGTTTTGTTAATATTGTATTCGTATTATGAACACTATAATAATTGCATGTATCAACAGTTTGTTAACACACTTTTATTATGCGGATAATAATGCTAATTAATTTCAAATCTTAAAAAAGTTCACCTACATCGCTCCAAACATATTTTACATTCATGAATACAACATAATTTCAGTCTCTGGATCTCATCCGATATTGTACTGACAAGGACAATTGTTTAAAGGTCACTGACCATACTCTGACATTTATATGTTTATATCATATTTGCATTACGTGAATAAAAGTAGCCATACTCGCACAAAACATTTTAAAACATTTATCCCTAGAAGAGAAAATTCATGCTTCTTGTTGATACATTATTACCTGGAGCATTGTTAAAAATTGTGCTTCACTGCTCTGGTGGCCTAGTGATTTGTGTGTCCATTTCGGAAGCAGGAGGTTGTGGGTTCGAACAGCGGAAGAGTCATACCAAAGGTTTACAAAAAATGGTACTAACAGCAACCTCGCTTGACATTCAGCATTAAGAGGTTAGTGTTAGGACTAGTCGGCCTGGTGTCAGGATAATGTGATTGGGTGGGAAATCATACTACATGTCTGCGACATTATGCCCCAGTATTAGACATCATTATCATTATTATTATTATTATTATTATTATTATTATTATTATTATTCACATATAAGTAAATATTTGTCGTTAGTGTATAAAATAATACAATGAAAACGCAAGTGTCATTCAAATTGTTTTATTTAAATCTCTTATGTATGTGCGGTCTTTAGTACATAGAATATAATAGTCGAAATATTACCTGATAGATTTATCAAGATATAATTTTCAGACATATGTGAAACATGATTAGATTTCCGAAGGGTTTATTAAATCGATTGATTTTGATTTCATATTATTAGGACTAAGTAACGTGTTACCCATATTATAAATGATATGCATCAACAGCGAAATCTCAGAATTATTATATATTATAATTGGGGCGACTTCTCCAGGCAAAGTGGGGCGACTTCTCCGACCACAATGGGGCGACTTCTCCTTACACCTGAGATGAGTTCTCCCAGGCGAGTTCTCCGCTACTCCAACTTTACCATCCCTCACTCTATTGGACCAAACAGCTTCAATCCACTTTTTACGGTAAACATAGTCTTTCGGCAAAAGAAAGAACCCCTTTTTCCCCATTATCGCTCTTTTGGTTACATCCATAAGCAATACAGAGCACCATATTTGTTTTAGAAAATTACGATCGTCAAGATCTATCACGTAGACAATTACGAGGAAAATTCAACGCATGAATGGCTTGGTTGAACCGAAGGGATAAATGTACGTCACATCCGTTTTTGGCACGCAGAAACTACCTATTGTGGATGGAGTTTGCCGTGAAAAATTTGCATTTAAAAACGGAATTTTTAGCCTATTTCAATATAAATGCATTTATATTATGACTATAATGATATTGGACTTTTGTACAATATAGGTGTCCGGTGACCTTTAATTTACAGCTGCATACCTATATGTATCGTGAAATCTTTAATAACGTTTTATAATTAAACCGCCAAAACTATTTCCACATTGTACCATATTTCAGTAAAATATCGATTAAGTCGTTTTTATTCAAAAAGACTGAATTTTAAAAAAAGGAAGTGGTTAAAGGTTAACGTTTGATATTATACTACTGCAGATACCGATGTCGGTTGTATAGAAATGATTATCTGTACAACATTTTCAATGTAGTTGACTAAACGAACTGGCGCATTACCGTCTCCCTCCATATCTTACTATCATAATTAAACCAAAGATTCCGTGAAATCACTGACACCGTCATTTAAAATTACTTCATTAATGTTTAATAATATTAGTATGCAGATGAAAAGTATCTGAATTGAATGATTTTACTAGCAAACATGTGCTGACAAATAATTTTAAATGCCTTGCTTTGAGTTATTATAATGTGTTGAAATGTAAGTGTTCTATTATTCCAAAATACTATACTATAATCCAAACAAACGTCAGTGTATTCCAGCAAACTCTTGTGTGCAGTTGTTCCATAATTTGAAGTTTCATTTGTGCTACAAAGATCTACAGAACTAATGGCGTGTCATGGTTATGTATACTGTATTTTATAACAAAGATCTACAGAACCAATGGCGTGTCATGGTTATGTATACTGTATTTTATAACAAAGATCTACAGAACCAATGGCGTGTCATGGTTATGTATACTGTATTTTATAACAAAAATCTACAGAACTAATGGCGTGTCATGGTTATGTATACTGTATTTTATAACAAAGATCTACAGAACTAATGGCGTGTCATTGTTATGTATACTGTATTTTATAACAAAGATCTACAGAACCAATGGCGTGTCATAGTTATGTATACTGTATTTTATAACAAAGGTCTACAGAACTAATGGCGTGTCATGGTTCTGTATACTGTATTTTATAACAAAGATCTACAGAACCAATGGCGTGTCATTGTTATGTATACTGTATTTTATAACAAAGATCTACAGAACCAATGGCGTGTCATGGTTATGTATACTGTATTTTATAACAAAGATCTACAGAACCAATGGCGTGTCATGGTTATGTATACTGTATTTTATAACAAAGATCTACAGAACCAATGGCGTGTCATGGTTATGTATACTGTATTTTATAGCAAAGATCTACAGAACCAATGGCGTGTCATGGTTATGTATACTGTATTTTATAGCAAAGATCTACAGAACCAATGGCGTGTCATGGTTATGTATACTGTATTTCATAACAAAGATCAACAGAACCAATGGCGTGTCATGGTTATGTATACTGTATTTCATAACAAAGATCTACAGAACCAATGGCGTGTCATGGTTATGTATACTGTATTTTATAACAAAGATCTACAGAACTAATGGCGTGTCATGGTTATGTATACTGTATTTTATAACAAAGATCTACAGAAGTAATGGCGTGTCATGGTTATGTATACTGTGTTCTATAACAAAGATCTACAGAACCAATGGCGTGTCATTGTTATGTACACTGTGTTTTATAACAAAGATCTACAGATCCAATGGCGTGTCATGGTTATGTACGCTGTATTTTATAACAAAGATCTACAGAACCAATGGCGTGTCATGGTTATGTACACTGTATTTTATAACAAAGATCTACAGAACCAATGGCGTGTCATGGTTCTGTATACTGTATTTTATAACAAAGATCTACAGAACCAATGGGGTGTCATGGTTATGTATACTGTATTTTATAACAAAGATCTACAGAACCAATGGCGTGTCATGGTTATGTATACTGTATTTTATAACAAAGATCTACAGAACTAATGGCGTGTCATGGTTATGCATACTGTATTTTATAACAAAGATCTACAGAACCAATGGCGTGTCATGGTTATGTATACTGTATTTTATAACAAAGATGTACAGAACCAATGGCGTGTCATGTTTATGTATGCTGTTTTTTATAACAAAGATCTACAGAACCAATGGCGTGTCATGGTTATGTATGCTGTAATTTATAGCAAAGATCTACAGAACCAATGGCGTGTCATGGTTATGTATGCTGTAATTTATAACAAAGATCTACAGAACCAATGGCATGTCATGGTTATGTATACTGTATTTTATAACAAAGATCTACAGAACCAATTGCGTGTCATGGTTATGTATACTGTATTTTATAACAAAGATCTACAGAACCAATGGCGTGTCATGGTTATGTATACTGTATTTTATAGCAAAGATCTACAGAACCAATGGCGTGTCATGGTTATGTATACTGTATTTCCTAACGAAGATCTACAGAACCAATGGCGTGTCATGGTTATGTATACTGTATTTCATAACAAAGATCTACAGAACCAATGGCGTGTCATGGTTATGTATACTGTATTTTATAACAAAGATCTGCAGAAGTAATGGCGTGTCATGGTTATGTATACTGTGTTTTATAACAAAGATTTACAGAAGTAATGGCGAGTCATGGTTATGTATACTGTGTTTTATAACAAAGATCTACAGAACCAATGGCGTGTCATTGTTATGTACGCTGTGTTTTATAACAAACATCTACAGAACCAATGGCGTGTCATGGTTATGTATGCTGTATTTTATAAGAAAGATCTACAGAACCAATGGCGTGTCATGGTTATGTATACTGTATTTTATAACAAAGATCTACAGAACCAATGGCGTGTCATGGTTATGTATACTGTATTTTATAACAAAGATCTACAGAACCAATGGCGTGTCATGGTTCTGTATACTGTATTTTATAACAAAGATCTACAGAACCAATGGGGTGTCATGGTTATGTATACTGTATTTTATAACAAAGATCTACAGAACTAATGGCGTGTCATGGTTATGTATACTGTATTTTATAACAAAGATCTACAGAACTAATGGCGTGTCATGGTTATGCATACTGTATTTTATAACAAAGATCTACAGAACCAATGGCGTGTCATGGTTATGCATACTGAATTTTATAACAAAGATCTACAGAACCAATGGCGTGTCATGGTTATGCATACTGTATTTTATAACAAAGATCTACAGAACCAATGGCGTGTCATGGATATGTATGCTGTATTTTATAACAAAGATCTACAGAACCAATGGCGTGTCATGGTTATGTATGCTGTAATTTATAACAAAGATCTACAGAACCAATGGCGTGTCATGGTTATGTATGCTGTAATTTATAACAAAGATCTACAGAACCAATGGCGTGTCATGGTTATGTATGCTGTATTTTATAACAAAGATCTACAGAACCAATGGCGTGTCATGGTTATGTATGCTGTATTTTATAACAAAGATCTACAGAACCATGGGCGTGTCATGGTTATGTATGCTGTATTTTATAACAAAGATCTACAGAACCAATGGCGTGTCATGGTTATGTATGCTGTATTTTATAACAAAGATCTACAGAACCAATGGCGTGTCATGGTTATGTATGCTGTATTTTATAACAAAGATCTACAGAACCAATGGCGTGTCATGGTTATGTATGCTGTATTTTATAACAAAGATCTACAGAACCAATGGCGTGTCATGGTTATGTATACTGTATTTTATAACAAAGATCTACAGAACCAATGGCGTGTCATGGTTATGTATACTGTATTTTATAACAAAGATCTACAGAACCAATGGCGTGTCATGGTTATGTATACTGTATTTTATAGCAAAGATCTACAGAACCAATGGCGTGTCATGGTTATGTATACTGTATTTCATAACGAAGATCTACAGAACCAATGGCGTGTCATGGTTATGTATACTGTATTTTATAACAAAGATCTACAGAACCAATGGCGTGTCATGGTTATGTATACTGTATTTTATAACAAAGATCTACAGAACTAATGGCGTGTCATGGTTATGTATACTGTATTTTATAACAAAGATCTACAGAAGTAATGGCGTGTCATGGTTATGTATACTGTGTTTTATAACAAAGATTTACAGAAGTAATGGCGTGTCATGGTTATGTATACTGTGTTTTATAACAAAGATCTACAGAACCAATGGCGTGTCATTGTTATCTACACTGTGTTTAATAACAAACATCTACAGAACCAATGGCGTGTCATGGTTATGTATGCTGTATTTTATAACAAAGATCTACAGAACCAATGGCGTGTCATGGTTATGTATACTGTATTTTAAAACAAAGATCTACAGAACCAATGGCGTGTCATGGTTCTGTATACTGTATTTTATAACAAAGATCTACAGAACCAATGGGGTGTCATGGTTATGTATACTGTATTTTATAACAAAGATCTACAGAACTAATGGCGTGTCATGGTTATGTATACTGTATTTTATAACAAAGATCTACAGAACTAATGGCGTGTCATGGTTATGCATACTGTATTTTACAACAAAGATCTACAGAACCAATGGCGTGTCATGGTTATGCATACTGTATTTTATAACAAAGATCTACAGAACCAATGGCGTGTTATGGTTATGCATACTGTATTTTATAACAAAGATCTACAGAACCAATGGCGTGTCATGGTTATGTATGCTGTAATTTATAACAAAGATGTACAGAACCAATGGCGTGTCATGGTTATGTATGCTGTATTTTATAACAAAGATCTACAGAACCAATGGCGTGTCATGGTTATGTATGCTGTATTTTATAACAAAGATCTACAGAACCAATGGCGTGTCATGGTTATGTATGCTGTATTTTATAACAAAGATCTACAGAACCAATGGCGTGTCATGGTTATGTATGCTGTATTTTATAACAAAGATCTACATAATCAATGGCTTGTCATGGTTATGTATGTTGTATTTTATAACAAAGATCTACAGAACCAATGGCGTGTCATGGTTATGTATACTGTATATTATAACAAAGATCTACAGAATCAATGGCGTGTCATGGTTATGTATACTGTATTTTATAACAAAGATCTACAGAACCAATGGCGTGTCATGGTTATGTATACTGTATTTTATAGCAAAGATCTACAGAACCAATGGCGTGTCATGGTTATGTATACTGTATTTCATAACGAAGATCTACAGAACCAATGGCGTGTCATGGTTATGTATACTGTATTTTATAACAAAGATCTACAGAACCAATGGCGTGTCATGGTTATGTATTCTGTATTTTATAACAAAGATCTACAGAACTAATGGCGTGTCATGGTTATGTATACTGTATTTTATAACAAAGATCTACAGAAGTAATGGCGTGTCATGGTTATGTATACTGTGTTTTATAACAAAGATTTACAGAAGCAATGGCGTGTCATGGTTATGTATACTGTGTTTTATAACAAAGATCTACAGAACCAATGGCGTGTTATTGTTATGTACACTGTATTTTAAAACAAACATCTACAGAACCAATGGCGTGTCATGGTTATGTATGCTGTATTTTATAACAAAGATCTACAGAACCAATGGCGTGTCATGGTTCTGTATACTGTATTTTATAACAAAGATCTACAGAACCAATGGGGTGTCATGGTTCTGTATACTGTATTTTATAACAAAGATCTACAGCACTAATGGCGTGTCATGGTTATGTATACTGTATTTTATAACAAAGATCTACAGAACCAATGGCGTGTCATTGTTATGTACGCTGTGTTTTATAACAAACATCTACAGAACCAATGGCGTGTCATGGTTATGTATGCTGTATTTGATAAGAAAGATCTACAGAACCAATGGCGTGTCATGGTTATGTATACTGTATTTTATAACAAAGATCTACAGAACCAATGGCGTGTCATGGTTATGTATACTGTATTTTATAACAAAGATCTACAGAACCAATGGCGTGTCATGGTTCTGTATACTGTATTTTATAACAAAGATCTACAGAACCAATGGGGTGTCATGGTTATGTATACTGTATTTTATAACAAAGATCTATAGAACTAATGGCGTGTCATGGTTATGTATACTGTATTTTATAACAAAGATCTACAGAACTAATGGCGTGTCATGGTTATGCATACTGTATTTTATAACAAAGATCTACAGAACCAATGGCGTGTCATGGTTATGCATACTGTATTTTATAACAAAGATCTACAGAACCAATGGCGTGTCATGGTTATGCATACTGTATTTTATAACAAAGATCTACAGAACCAATGGCGTGTCATGGATATGTATGCTGTATTTTATAACAAAGATCTACAGAACCAATGGCGTGTCATGGTTATGTATGCTGTAATTTATAACAAAGATCTACAGAACCAATGGCGTGTCATGGTTATGTATGCTGTAATTTATAACAAAGATCTACAGAACCAATGGCGTGTCATGGTTATGTATGCTGTATTTTATAACAAAGATCTACAGAACCAATGGCGTGTCATGGTTATGTATGCTGTATTTTATAACAAAGATCTACAGAACCATGGGCGTGTCATGGTTATGTATGCTGTATTTTATAACAAAGATCTACAGAACCAATGGCGTGTCATGGTTATGTATGCTGTATTTTATAACAAAGATCTACAGAACCAATGGCGTGTCATGGTTATGTATGCTGTATTTTATAACAAAGATCTACAGAACCAATGGCGTGTCATGGTTATGTATGCTGTATTTTATAACAAAGATCTACAGAACCAATGGCGTGTCATGGTTATGTATACTGTATTTTATAACAAAGATCTACAGAACCAATGGCGTGTCATGGTTATGTATACTGTATTTTATAACAAAGATCTACAGAACCAATGGCGTGTCATGGTTATGTATACTGTATTTTATAACAAAGATCTACAGAACCAATGGCGTGTCATGGTTATGTATACTGTATTTCATAACGAAGATCTACAGAACCAATGGCGTGTCATGGTTATGTATACTGTATTTTATAACAAAGATCTACAGAACCAAAGGCGTGTCATGGTTATGTATACTGTATTTTATAACAAAGATCTACAGAACTAATGGCGTGTCATGGTTATGTATACTGTATTTTATAACAAAGATCTACAGAAGTAATGGCGTGTCATGGTTATGTATACTGTGTTTTATAACAAAGATTTACAGAAGTAATGGCGTGTCATGGTTATGTATACTGTGTTTTATAACAAAGATCTACAGAACCAATGGCGTGTCATTGTTATCTACACTGTGTTTAATAACAAACATCTACAGAACCAATGGCGTGTCATGGTTATGTATGCTGTATTTTATAACAAAGATCTACAGAACCAATGGCGTGTCATGGTTATGTATACTGTATTTTATAACAAAGATCTACAGAACCAATGGCGTGTCATGGTTCTGTATACTGTATTTTATAACAAAGATCTACAGAACCAATGGGGTGTCATGGTTATGTATACTTTATTTTATAACAAAGATCTACAGAACTAATGGCGTGTCATGGTTATGTATACTGTATTTTATAACAAAGATCTACAGAACTAATGGCGTGTCATGGTTATGCATACTGTATTTTACAACAAAGATCTACAGAACCAATGGCGTGTCATGGTTATGCATACTGTATTTTATAACAAAGATCTACAGAACCAATGGCGTGTTATGGTTATGCATACTGTATTTTATAACAAAGATCTACAGAACCAATGGCGTGTCATGGTTATGTATGCTGTAATTTATAACAAAGATGTTCAGAACCAATGGCGTGTCATGGTTATGTATGCTGTATTTTATAACAAAGATCTACAGAACCAATGGCGTGTCATGGTTATGTATGCTGTATTTTATAACAAAGATCTACAGAACCAATGGCGTGTCATGGTTATGTATGCTGTATTTTATAACAAAGATCTACAGAACCAATGGCGTGTCATGGTTATGTATGCTGTATTTTATAACAAAGATCTACATAATCAATGGCGTGTCATGGTTATGTATGTTGTATTTTATAACAAAGATCTACAGAACCAATGGCGTGTCATGGTTATGTATACTGTATATTATAACAAAGATCTACAGAACCAATGGCGTGTCATGGTTATGTATACTGTATTTTATAACAAAGATCTACAGAACCAATGGTGTGTCATGGTTATGTATACTGTATTTTATAGCAAAGATCTACAGAACCAATGGCGTGTCATGGTTATGTATACTGTATTTCATAACGAAGATCTACAGAACCAATGGCGTGTCATGGTTATGTATACTGTATTTTATAACAAAGATCTACAGAACCAATGGCGTGTCATGGTTATGTATTCTGTATTTTATAACAAAGATCTACAGAACTAATGGCGTGTCATGGTTATGTATACTGTATTTTATAACAAAGATCTACAGAAGTAATGGCGTGTCATGGTTATGTATACTGTGTTTTATAACAAAGATTTACAGAAGCAATGGCGTGTCATGGTTATGTATACTGTGTTTTATAACAAAGATCTACAGAACCAATGGCGTGTTATTGTTATGTACACTGTATTTTATAACAAACATCTACAGAACCAATGGCGTGTCATGGTTATGTATGCTGTATTTTATAACAAAGATCTACAGAACCAATGGCGTGTCATGGTTCTGTATACTGTATTTTATAACAAAGATCTACAGAACCAATGGGGTGTCATGGTTCTGTATACTGTATTTTATAACAAAGATCTACAGCACTAATGGCGTGTCATGGTTATGTATACTGTATTTTATAACAAAGATCTACAGAACTAATGGCGTGTCATGGTTATGCATACTGTATTTTATAACAAAGATCTACAGAACCAATGGCGTGTCATGGTTATGCATACTGTATTTTATAACAAAGATCTACAGAACCAATGGCGTGTCATGGTTATGCATACTGTATTTTATAACAAAGATCTACAGAACCAATGGCGTGTCATGGATATGTATGCTGTATTTTATAACAAAGATCTACAGAACCAATGGCGTGTCATGGTTATGTATGCTGTAATTTATAACAAAGATCTACAGAACCAATGGCGTGTCATGGTTATGTATGCTGTATTTTATAACAAAGATCTACAGAACCAATGGCGTGTCATGGTTATGTATGCTGTATTTTATAACAAAGATCTACAGAACCAATGGCGTGTCATGGTTATGTATGCTGTATTTTATAACAAAGATCTACAGAACCAATGACGTGTCATGGTTATGTATGCTGTATTTTATAACAAAGATCTATATAACCAATGGCGTGTCATGGTTATGTATGCTGTATTTTATAACAAAGATCTACAGAACCAATGGCTTGTCATGGTTATGTATGCTGTATTTTATAACAAAGATCTACAGAACCAATGGCGTGTCATGGTTATGTATGCTGTATTTTATAACAAAGATCTACAGAACCAATGGCGTGTCATGGTTATGTATGCTGTATTTTATAACAAAGATCTACAGAACCAATGGCGTGTCATGGTTATGTATGCTGTATTTTATAACAAAGATCTACAGAACCAATGGCGTGTCATGGTTATGTATGCTGTATTTTATAACAAAGATCTACAGAACCAATGGCGTGTCATGGTTATGTATGCTGTATTTTATAACAAAGATCTACAGAACCAATGGCGTGTCATGGTTATGTATGCTGTATTTTATAACAAAGATCTACAGAACCAATGGCGTGTCATGGTTATGTATGCTGTATTTTATAACAAAGATCTACAGAACCAATGGCGTGTCATGGTTATGTATGCTGTATTTTATAACAAAGATCTACAGAACCAATGGCGTGTCATGGTTATGTATGCTGTATTTTATAACAAAGATCTACAGAACCAATGGCGTGTCATGGTTATGTATGCTGTATTTTATAACAAAGATCTACAGAACCAATGGCGTGTCATGGTTATGTATGCTGTATTTTATAACAAAGATCTACAGAACCAATGGCGTGTCATGGTTATGTATACTGTATTTTATAACAAAGATCTACAGAACCAATGGCGTGTCATGGTTATGTATACTGTATTTTATAACAAAGATCTACAGAACCAATGGCGTGTCATGGTTATGTATACTGTATTTTATAGCAAAGATCTACAGAACCAATGGCGTGTCATGGTTATGTATACTGTATTTCATAACGAAGATCTACATAACCAATGGCGTGTCATGGTTATGTATACTGTATTTTATAACAAAGATCTACAGAACCAATAGCGTGTCATGGTTATGTATACTGTATTTTATAACAAAGATCTACAGAACTAATGGCGTGTCATGGTTATGTATACTGTATTTTATAACAAAGATCTACTGAAGTAATGGCGTGTCATGGTTATGTATACTGTGTTTTATAACAAAGATTTACAGAAGTAATGGCGTGTCATGGTTATGTATACTGTGTTTTATAACAAAGATCTACAGAACCAATGGCGTGTTATTGTTATGTACACTGTGTTTTATAACAAACATCTACAGAACCAATGGCGTGTCATGGTTCTGTATACTGTATTTTATAACAAAGATCTACAGAACCAATGGGGTGTCATGGTTATGTATACTGTATTTTATAACAAAGATCTACAGAACTAATGGCGTGTCATGGTTATGTATACTGTATTTTATAACAAAGATCTACAGAACTAATGGCGTGTCATGGTTATGCATACTGTATTTTATAACAAAGATCTACAGAACCAATGGCGTGTCATGGTTATGCATACTGTATTTTATAACAAAGATCTACAGAACCAATGGCGTGTCATGGTTATGCATACTGTATTTTATAACAAAGATCTACAGAACCAATGGCGTGTCATGGATATGTATGCTGTATTTTATAACAAAGATCAACAGAACCAATGGCGTGTCATGGTTATGTATGCTGTAATTTATAACAAAGATCTACAGAACCAATGGCGTGTCATGGTTATGTATGCTGTATTTTATAACAAAGATCTACAGAACCAATGGCGTGTCATGGTTATGTATGCTGTATTTTATAACAAAGATCTACAGAACCAATGGCGTGTCATGGTTATGTATGCTGTATTTTATAACAAAGATCTACAGAACCAATGGCGTGTCATGGTTATGTATGCTGTATTTTATAACAAAGATCTACAGAACCAATGGCGTGTCATGGTTATGTATGCTGTATTTTATAACAAAGATCTACAGAACCAATGGCGTGTCATGGTTATGTATGCTGTATTTTATAACAAAGATCTACAGAACCAATGGCGTGTCATGGTTATGTATACTGTATTTTATAACAAAGATCTACAGAACCAATGGCGTGTCATGGTTATGTATACTGTATTTTATAACAAGGATCTACAGAACCAATGGCGTGTCATGGTTATGTATACTGTATTTTATTACAAAGATCTACAGAACCAACGACGTTTCATGGTTATGTATACTGTATTTTATAACAAAGATCTACAGAACCAACGACGTTTCATGGTTTTGTATACTGTATTTTATAACAAAGATCTACAGAACCAATGGCGTGTCATGGTTATGTATGCTGTATTTTATAACAAAGATCTACAGAACCAATGGCGTGTCATGGTTATGTATGCTTTTTTTTATAACAAAGATCTACAGAACCAATGGCGTGTCATGGTTATGTATGCTGTATTTTATAACAAAGATCTACAGAACCAATGGCGTGTCATGGTTATGTATGCTGTATTTTATAACAAAGATCTACAGAACCAATGGCGTGTCATGGTTATGTATGCTGTATTTTATAACAAAGATCTACAGAACCAATGGCGTGTCATGGTTATGTATGCTGTATTTTATAACAAAGATCTACAGAACCAATGGCGTGTCATGGTTATGTATGCTGTATTTTATAACAAAGATCTACAGAACCAATGGCGTGTCATGGTTATGTATACTGTATTTTATAACAAAGATCTACAGAACCAATGGCGTGTCATGGTTATGTATACTGTATTTTATAACAAAGATCTACAGAACCAATGGCGTGTCATGGTTATGTATACTGTATTTTATAACAAAGATCTACAGAACCAACGACGTTTCATGGTTATATATACTGTATTTTATAACAAAGATCTACAGAACCAACGACGTTTCATGGTTTTGTATACTGTATTTTATAACAAAGATCTACAGAACCAATGGCGTTTCATGGTTATGTATACTGTATTTTATAACAAAGATCTACAGAACTAATGGCGTGTCATGGTTATGTATACTGTATTTTATAACAAAGATCTACAGAACCAATGACGTGTCATGGTTATGTATGCTGTATTTTATAACAAAGATCTACAGAACCAATGGCGTGTCATGGTTATGTATGCTGTATTTTATAACAAAGATCTACAGAACCAATGGCGTGTCATGGTTATGTATGCTGTATTTTATAACAAAGATCTACAGAACCAATGGCGTGTCATGGTTATGTATGCTGTATTTTATAACAAAGATCTACAGAACCAATGGCGTGTCATGGTTATGTATGCTGTATTTTATAACAGAGATCTGCAGAACCAATGGCGTGTCATGGTTGTGTATGCTGTATCTTATAACAAAGATCTACCGAACCAATGGCGTGTCATGGATATGTATGCTGTATTTTATAACAAAGATCTATCGAACCAATTGCGTGTCATGGTTATGTATGCTGTATTTTATAACAAAGATCTACAGAACCAATGGCGTGTCATGGTTATGTATGCTGTATTTTATAACAAAGATCTACAGAACCAATGGCGTGTCATGGTTATGTATGCTGTATTTTATAACAAAGATCTACAGAACCAATGGCGTGTCATGGTTATGTATACTGTATTTTATAACAAAGATCTACAGAACCAATGGCGTGTCATGGTTATGTATACTGTATTTTATAACAAAGATCTACAGAACCAATGACGTGTCATGGTTATGTATGCTGTATTTTATAGCAATTTGCATTTTATTACGTAATACATTAAGATGCATTCTGAGAAGTCATTGCATTTATCGTTATCCTTATTGACATCTAATAAGGAATTGTAACACAAAAAAGTATAATTGGAATTAATATTAAAATCATATTCTACACTCTGGAATATCATAATGATTTATGATGGGTTTTTTTTATATACTCCTGTTTCTCTCAAGACGATGCCAACTTCCACTGTTTATCCAATTAATATTTTCGTAATTGAAAGAATAACGTTTAAATATTAACAGTTCTGTAATATGATGAAATGAAGAGCACACGATTCATGTTGCTAAATTTTTAAAATCATTGCTGGTGCAAAGCTAAATGTGAGTTCTTTCTTTATACTTCCTGAAGTATCATCTTTCGCCCATTTTTACATACGTAATAAAATTACACATCAGCTAGGAACGTAACGTCTTTTCCGGATATAAAAAGAATCTTGTTTTAAATGTGCATCGGTAACTAACATTTTTCTCCAGTGTACACATGTCAGCAAAACCAATGATAACATATGTTAATGGTTTGAAGAGCGGTGCATTAATTTTATTATTGACAAAGTCTAATATCACTGGTGATACTGATTCATATAACTTATACTAAAATTTGTAAAATCTTGTTATGTATCACACATTCGTGAGTTACACATTTGTATCATAACTTCTGGATAACATTATATGGCTTATCACGAAATAGAGGACCACTGTTTCAGTGATTTCATTACAGACATTTAATGACGTATTAAATTTTGTAGTGACCTGGAAGTTACGCGAAATTACAGGATTCTGCTGTCAGTGAACAAAATCCCTGGATCATAATGCAAACAAGCGACTATATATATATATATATATATATATATATATATATATATATATATATATATATATATATATATATATATATATATATATATATATATATATATATATATATATATATATATATATATAAATACATATGTATGTATGTATGTATGTATGTATGTATGTATGTATGTATGTGTGTATGTGTGTGTGTGTGTGTGTGTTTAAGTCCCATATTTCGTTTAAATTATTAAAGCTCATGATGCTAATAGTAGGAATTGCTTATAAATGATCTTATTAAATTTTAATTTAACATTTTTTTCCTAATCCTACAGATTAATATGGGAAATTGCAGTGCATTAAATTGTAATTGGACCCAGAGATGCGATCCATTTCATCCTTCTGGAAGCGCATGTGTTCCGTCAGGTAAATATATTAAGATTTTATCTTTGAGAGTGATTAAACAATTATCTCTGATTTTTGTTGTTGTTTTCGTTAACTGTTGATTATTTCGCAATATGACTCGACGATTGTTTAGTGTTAATTTAGACAGTTGGTTCTTTTCTTCTTCAAAATATAATGAAAATAAATTGAATTTAATGAAAACCTTTTTTTTTCGTTTTCGTTTTTTATTAATAACAAATAAGTGTTTTCCACTATTACATTTGTGTCGTCTGTCTGTAGGTCAAAGATCGAACCTTCCCTGGACACGAAATCTATTAAGGTATATGTTAGAATTTTAAAATTAAAATATGGAGATAAGGTAAAACAACATATGTGTGTGGCTCTCTGTATTCATACAATTAATAAAAAAATAGTGGTTTATGACTAAAAAATATACTACTACCACTATTTTCGTTTTCTATTGAGGAGTGGAAGTATATCCTGTATTTATGGATAACACGCTAGTGGTATAGTCATATATAGAACAGCGTGTATACGTATGAACGAATTTCACATTCCTTTCAAACTACAGAATGTCCATTGTTGGAGACAAGACCAGGTGTAACTATTGATCCGTCCAATGAAACATCTCTGGGCACTCAGGTATGGCAGAGATGTGAGCTACGAAGCATGCATAGTGCATATCATATAACCACGTGCCTTGAAAGCACGGCTCAATGGTCCACTACAAATGGCAAGTCTCTCTCTCTCTCTCTCTCTCTCTCTCTCTCTCTCTCTCTCTCTCTCTCTCTCTCTCTCTCTCTTAAATAGTAATACGTACATGCTCGCCTCGCTCTCATCAACCCAAGTCTCTTCAAAAGAATTAAACTGAACCTGATTTAATACAAAGTCGCAATCTGGAACTATATAATTTGTTTTCAATGCTTTCTTTCTACCACATCTGATTAGATATATATATATATATATATATATATATATATATATATATATATATATATATATATATATATATATATATATATATATATATATATAACTCGGCATTTCCCAAAGGCTGTATATTTTGTTCAGGAGAACCAAACTTAATTAGTGTTTCACAATATCGAAAATGTACAGACCACATTAAACTGATTTCAACACACAGAGGATATTCATAACTACATTCTCAACGATTCAGTTTATCTCTGCCAGACTAAATCCAGACTGTATGTTATCGTTCTATATTACTAATGTCATAACGTGTATTCCAGACTGTATGTTATCGTTCTATATTACTAATGTCATAACGTGTATTGACTGCTCATCTTCGTTTTTAATAACATCATTAAAAAAATTTCTAAGAGCTAAGCGACTGCTTGAATATTAATAAAATCTTTCTTGCATATGAATATATCATAAATGTGTTTTGTTGACTAACTCACCCTGTATATTAATAATATAAATGTGTTTCGAGTGCTAAGTGGCTATTAAAACAATTGTGATCCTCCTTTTCCTAATCATTATCATGTTCTATTTCACGCGGAGTTTTACCTTTCGTAAGACACAATATTACACAATGATTCTGTCCCTTTTGCGTTTGGATTGCACTCATGCTTGTTACAAATATGTTCAGTGTGACAGCAAACACCAACGTATATAATATTCAACACAAACAATCTGCAGCACAAGAGTGAACTAAGTAAACAAGAGAATGACATTTGTTCTCGTAGGTTTCCTTTGCTTATCAACTACCATGACAATTTTCAACAAGGTCGTATAATTATATGAGGCATCTTGATATATATATATATATATATATATATATATATATATATATATATTAGTGACGTATATGATAATGCCACACGTTCAGATATAATTTGTACGGAATATAATGCTAACGACAAAATCAATATAATTTTGTCAGCATCATAACTTTGAACTATACAATTATATTGTTAATAATTTATTGTATGGATCCTTGAAATTTAAAGAATTTTTTCATTTGTAAAGTCAATTCTTAATGCGCATCTAGAAATGACGTGGTCATTTACATTCTAACACCAGGCTTAATGCGCATCTTGAAATGACGTGGTCATTTACATTCTAACGCCAGGCTTAATGCGCATCTTGAAATGACGTGGTCATTTACATTGTAACGCCAGGCTTAATGCGCATCTTGAAATGACGTGGTCATTTACATTATAACGCCAGGCTTAATGAGCATCTTGAAATGACGTGGTCATTTACATTATAAAGCCAGGCTTAATGCGCATCTAGACATGACGTGGTCATTTAAACATTCTAACGTCAGTGTCATAACCTTACACTCTGCATAATAGTCGCAGCTCCATATAGGGAGTGCGAGTAGATTGTGATGGTATGCGATTTATTCTATTTATCAAACCAATAAATATAAAGAAACTATGCAACAATGATAATCACAATAACAGTCATGAATGAAAACAACAAACTAGACAAGAAATATACAAGACGTTTGGAATTTATAAGCAATTTTAGTACCTACTCATATTGGACGGCCTCATTTTTTCCCCTGTAAACCTTTGAAATCACAATACACTAGTCACTCTGGAAACACCATCACTAAAAAATACCGTTTCTGCATACATGACAAGAATGGTCTAAACTCGTCGACACTCAATAACCAAAGAACGTGTTGTTTGTGTACATGAACAAAATAATCCATATTCCTCAACAACCATTAAAATATGCCATCTCTTTGTTTAGACGAGTTTATGCTCTTCAACCTGTGTAATGTTGGTAAGCATCTAAACACTTACACATATTGTATTATATGAATTGTTGGTGATAGAGGACTTATTTCCATATTGTTTACATTAATAAACATGGCACGGGGAAATATACTCAGCTCTGTATACAGCAAAACATTGAAGAAGAGCATAACATATTTTGAAAGATATTTTAGATAGTATTACCATTTAGCAATATAGAAAAGTATACAAAGACAAAAAACATTAACGTTTTAAAAAATACCTTATCTCAGGACTCAAGCAGGTGTCACAAAAGAACATATTTGTATTACTCCCATAATTTTGATGACCTATATATCGATATCTTTGTCTAAGTTAATTAGAAACTATTGTTATCGTCTGCTATGTTCAACATCATTTCATATATATATATATATATATATATATATATATATATATATAAATATATATACACACACACACACATATATATATATATATATATATATATATATATATATATACACACACACACACACATATATATATATATATATATATATATATATATATATATATACTACAAACATGCTGGCCACTTTCTGCTAATGCCATTGGTACATGTGTGTATACAATCTTACATAGAGTTTAGCACTTTGTATGTTTGACTGACGTTGTTGTATGTAAAATCATGAAACTGATTGTATGCATGAATTCATCCTTGGAGATCACATAGAGATCCATCCACGTGTTAAGGTTGGCGAAAGTTACATCCAGTAATTTCGATGTTGGAAGGCGTTAAACTAACTGGTTGACAGGTCAAATAAAAAGGAGCAGATAAAGCAAATGCCCAATAAACAAAATATGTCAAAAGAATTGAACTAATTTCGACAAAGACTACTGTAAAACGTACATTTGCAAAGACATAAATGCAACTGTTAGTGTCATTGACGCATTGTCTTTTACTTTAATCCAACTGCGAATAGCACACTACTGTAGAGTATTCTATGTGTAAATTGGTCTGTTTTATCAATACATTGTTCAAAGCCAGAGTGGTATTTCTTACCACCAATGTGAAGGCAAACCCAAATTACCTAATTATCAGAATTATATACGCCGCCTATTACACACACACACACACACACACACACACACACACACACACACACACACACACACACACACACACACACACACACATACATACATACATACATACATACATACATACATACATACATACATACATAAATACATACATACATACATAGTGGTCACCCGGTCCTCGAACATCGTTATGATTCGTTTTAAGGCAACCGCCCCTCACCCCAGTCTATTATTCGTCGAACCATGGGAATGGTTATGTTCTTGTAAAATCGCTGTGATTGGGCCAGATGATTAAGCATGAACCATTACCTGGCAAGAATAAGGCTTACTAAAAATTGCGGACATTTCTTTTACGTTGACGACCTACATACCGGCGAGTTTTCAAACAGAAACTCCTACTGAGTGGTACGTTTAGCATGTGAAGCACTAGCACAATATTGTAGCGCCTCTTCTTAGATGGGACTTAAAACCTCTGCCAATACATGGAGCCATTTTATATATGTCCCATGCCTTTAGGGTTAATTTTATCCCTTGCCTTTGTGATGCCCTTGTCCCTATAGATGTTGTATTCCTGGGTTATATGAAGATAGACATTGAGTTGGAAAGGACTCTCGAATAATCTTCAAAGCATAAGGTGGAAATGGTTGATATCGGAAAGAGATATGTATTTCTTCTCGACCACATGTTGGCCACCCACGAATTTACTTTTCACAGCCGTAAAGTAGTGAGAGAAGAATTAATATGCGCTGTCTGCAAATAGCTTACTGCGGGTTCTAGTAGCACTGCTTGTGCAAGATTCGAGCAATTGCCGCCAATATGTCGCTTTGACTTGTGATGCGTTCATAATAGGCATATACGCAGCTTATTTGGATATTTAATATTAAGAACCAGTCTGCATCTAACTGTCTAGACTTTATGATACATCACTTTCAATATAATCATGATATGCTCTTGATCTTGTGTGCAGAGAGAGAGAGAGAGAGAGAGAGAGAGAGAGAGAGAGAGAGAGAGAGAGAGAGTGCATCCTAAATTGGTCTCAACTGTTTATGGACATCTTAACACTGATATCATTAATATCAAAGCCATTGTGATTCTAAAAATTGTGTTTTTGCCCCATGCTATAGTTAATCGAATACATTGGTTGATATAATGATAAACGATGTGCAATAATCTTTTCCAACATGTTCAGTATGTGTGGAAATTTGCCTGGTTATGTGCGCGAGTGTTATCAGTGCAGGCAATGATACCGACCTTATATATTTGGTTTCATGATGCTGCCACATTTGTAACCCTGTGGAACCATTTAAACCTGGCGTTTTTGGACGTATCATATGCCGACCGGCTTAGTCTTGGTCGGTTTTGTGCTTTCAGATGAGCTTCTAGTCGACTGAGTGATAGAGGCCAATTGGCTGATGTAGGTGACAATAACAGTCTGTACTGCTGTATGTCTTTGAGGTATGGAGCCATCGAGACGATGCTGGAGGGGAGACTATTATCATCGTGGGATGAGTGCTTGATGATCTGTCTCTGCCCTATACTGCGTAGCACGTGCGACGCTGTAGACTACACTGGAGCATGTAGATATCTTAATACGGCAACTGTTAGATACATTTCCTATAAACAATGGTATTATGATCAGTGGACAGCTACTAGAACTACCCATGAAAAAAAAAATCTTGTTCTATCAAACTTCAAGGTGGAATAACTGATGTCTTTATGAAAACAATTAGAACGCGTGAAAGTACGTGTTTCAAGCCCAACATTGGAACCTTATTTAGTGATACAACCGACAGTAAAATTACATGGTACAGATCATTATTTTAGTAAAGGGCAATACCGTCAATATTACTGAAATTGCTGGCTCGTTTGATCCATCAATCTGTTTTACTAACCAATTCATCCATTGAATTTTCTATCCTCATTGATTTGTTTTGTTATCTTTACGTTTATGTAATGCTCATCTTGTTAATATAAGTAAAAATTATTCGATTGGAAAGTACATCGAAATTATAACAAAAGATTAAACAATCTGATCAGTACATCTAGGTGATTGAAAATATGAAATAGTAAAATATATCTGATATTTTGCATTGCATCCATGTTGTGAGGTTTTCCTTTGATTAACGGAATCGATGATGATAACAACAATGAGGCACATTATAAAAATGAATCACAGAGCAGTCAAATAAGACGCAGATTTCAAATATATTGTACTAAAGTTTCGTTGTCTTATCTGTCAAGGATTACTCTGAAACGGTTCTTTAAAATTTTGGTAGTCTTTGAAATGTAAATTTTTCTCTCATACCAACGTAGAGAACCATATTACAGAACGGCGTGGTGGTTGCTAAATACCTTGTACACGAAATTATGCAATGCGCTGTACTAGCATGTCAACCGATGCATTATCGGACTAATTTATGATATAACTGAAGTAGGAAAAATAAGTCAAATTACATTGATGGTTCATTTTTCAAATCCAAACTCAGCATTATTATAAGATTATATTTATAACTAAAGTTAAAAAGCGGAAACAACATTAACTGAATTATCTCAACTCATGAATGATTTACGACATCTAAACCGCAGACCTTGTCGTTGACCAAATTATGAATGATTTACGACATCTAAACCGCAGACCTTGTCGTTGACCAAATTATGAATATGCATTTTCCAGCCTCGTGTGAGATAGATTACAAGATTGTCAGTTTCGGAAATAGCTCCTTCTTCATCAAGTTCCATGACACGAAAACAACTTTCAACGAATCGGTGAAAATATGCCAATCTGAAAATGCCAAACTACTTGTCGTTACGACCAAGCAACAAATAGATGTCATAAAGAAAGCTTTTAGCCAGAAACATGGTAAGTGGCAGTGAGCAGCTACCTATATAGGACAAAACTTGTTGTTATATTCTCAAAACGTTTTAAATAATCTCCAAGAAGTCCTTTAATATTGATTAAAAACGAAATTTGAAAAACGGAATTCAGAATCATGTACTACTTTGTACAGTTTACAAGTTTTGTTTTGAGGAAGATGTCGCTTAATTCTTGTCTTTGTCCGTAACGTTGGTCAGTTTCATAACAGGCCCATACCAGGCAAACAAACTTAAAACATCTATATGAATGTAAGTCTGCTAAAATGAAGTCTTGTAGCTGTTTTTAATTTAGTAACGATGGTCACATAGGATGTCAAAACAGCACATTTGCACAGCCTTGCCCTTCTTTCCAAAAATGTTTCTGTAAAATATGGTCAAACTCTTTTCAGGAATTATATTCAAACAATCATTTCAGCGGTTTCAAACTTTAAGTGCGAGAGGCTTTTTAATAGCAACAAAGTGCATGTTTAATATTTGATCGGCAATATATATATATATATATATATATATATATATATATATATATATATATATATATATATATATATACACACACACAAGAGAGATCTTCCCTTCATAATATTTTGATCAAATTTTTTTCATAGGGTTTTGGATGATCAATCTTTTAAACGGTCTCACTACATTTAAGAATGTTCATCTGGTCTGGTGTTGGTAAACTACCAGACTGTTCTGCGGAAAAAGTATATAAAAACTGATACTGTGGTTTTTAAGAAGTTCTAACAATTTTTTAACAGACACACAACATACACAGAACAATATTATTCTCTCACTTGACTTAACGGCCAGGAAAATGAAAAACGGACATATAACCCAATAAAGAAAACAATTTGTCTTCCAAACGACAGTGTTGCCTGTAAACAGTCATTTTGAGCTCTTTATCTGTGTATAATCCTAAATGTTTCATAGCAATAACTTGAAACAGAGGGGAATGCGTTTTGGTTTATACTTAAGTAAACTTTCTAAGCCGTATACATGATGTTCGACGAATTGAGCAATTTCTGTGGATTTGTCTGACCTTTCTTATTTATCAAATGCATTCTTCTAGTATAGATATATAGAGGGGTACCTCGAGAAGGAAAAGTAACGCAACAAACTAATATGTACATGTAGTGTAATTGCCGATGTCCAAAATTAAGTCAGATCTATAACTGTATACGCAGTATATATTCATTGCAAATTGCATCCAGCTTGTAATTTGATTATTCTACATTTAGATGATATTTTATATTTAATTGCGTGCATTTTTCCAAAGATCATTGGGACAACTCAGTGAAGACGTTTTTCATGTGTTCAGGTTACAGTTAGAGAAAGGACTCCATAATTGATTAATGTTATTTTTTCTTGACAATCTAACACTCAATACAGTCAACAAATCAATTGAATGAAAGTGTTACAAACATATGATAGGTAAACCTTGACAGAAATGAACATTTTAATCAATCATCTACATATATCGATAAATGCGTCCATACATACATACTGTACATACATACATACATACATACATACATACATACATACATACATACATACATACATACATACATGTAAAACGAAAGAGAGGCGACCATATATATATATATATATATATATATATATATATATATATATATATATATATATATATATATATATATATGATTATATACAGGATGGATATTTACTGGTATAACGGATGAAGCTAAAGAAGGAACATGGTTAGCCTGGGACGGAACAAATATAACAAGGGGTGATCTTCACTGGAATGATAACGAACCAAAAGGACAAACGAACGAGAACTGTGGAGTTATCGATTTTGATCAAAACGAATCCGGCCTTTTAGACGTATCTTGCTATAACAATTGTAGCTTTCTGTGCCATAGCAATTAAATATGCTCCCAAACATCACGAGGGATCACAAAACAACATACCGGAGCATTTTATTCCGATAACACTGTAATATTTTATACATTGTTATTTTTCTTCTGCTGTTTCCTCATTGCACATTTGGCATTCAAGTCGTTTACGCTTATTAGATGACCTCGTAACCATCTTGCAGTTTCCCTGTTTATGGTTCCTCCGTCAATATTTCCTTCAGTTCTCGAAACTCGTTCAAATAAATTTGATGAAACTAACTTCTAAATTATGTTCTGTGTTATATAACTACAAATAATTATTTCATGGCGTAAATTTGTTTTCAAATTCTTTAATAAACTGTTTAGCTTGATATGATCGTTCTTTATCAAAATTGGACCCCGTTCGTGTCAGATTGTTATCTCTAGCAATACTATAGCTTCCGTGGCAAAAAAGTGTTAAGTTTTACCTTGGCAACAGAAGTATTTTAAATCTATCTTGCTATTAATAGTTCATGAGATAACGTCATTGAAAAAAAAATGTACATGATATAAACTGACTACCGTTGATGCATATGTATCAAATGATTATGTTACTTATCTCACACGTCTCAGACAAGTTTGGTCAAGCCTTGTGGGAATTTGAATAAAATAATTTGTAATATCACTGAATAAAGACTGAGATCTCAGAAGTTGATGAGAATCATATAAACGTTTTGAAATAAAATTCCAATAACTTCCAATAAAATGTCACCACATAATTTCTGAATAGAAATGACAATGCACATAATGCATCTGGGCATTGCCTGACACATGCATGATATCATATGTGGATTGCCTGACACATGCATTTCATCTGGGCATTGCTTGATACATGCATGGTGTAATGAAAACTTGGGTTTCATTTTCTAAAAATCACTGTTCAAACTTAGAGTGTATGAGAATAATTACATGATTCTTATTTTTCATTTCAAGATTTGAAAATTACTACATTGATTCTTCCTCGATCTGGCCAATCGGATATTTTACATGTATGCTTTATTCCTGACAAAATGGTGCATATTCTTACGAGCAGAATTGAAAAGTGTCGCAGTAGCACAAAAAAATGTTCAAATAACCGGCAGTCATTTCCATCAAATAGCACTTTTGTTACTTGGACCAAATATTTTCGGTCGTATCATTTATTACATAGGAGTTTATAACGTACTTTTGATATATTTAAAGACAGTATTTGCTGGTAAACAATCTGCTGCAAAACTAATATACTAGCTAATTGTTAAACTGCACCGTTTTATATTGAATCTCTTTTTTCTATTAAAATGTGCTTAAATTGTTAACACAAGGTTATTCGGCGAAATGTCCTGGGCCACTTCTTGCTTTCTTATATTATATCATTATATATGCATTGTTTATTACGTAGTTAATTGTTTTTCTTACTATATGTTAATATATGTTAACATGTTTATGTGCCTTGGTCGACAGACAGGCAATTTCGTATTGGCGTTTTAAATTGCCATTTAGTTTCACGCTCTTTCTGTACGTACCAGAGGTTAAGAGACCTAATAATACATGCAAATCAGCCATGCAATAATAAGTAACAAAATTAAAAGTAAGTTTGCGATGAGAACAAAATTGATAATTACTGTCTAAAAACTCATTCATTATAAATGTTCATCATAATTCATTTGTTTCAGTTGCATTCTTCCATGTTGAGCAAGATTAAATATGAGCTCTCTTGTCAAGTTTATGTTTCAAAAGAAACAAACTCACATTGTCGTATTTAACATTCTTCCAATCTTCCCCTCAAATAATCCAACCACCAAAATGTT